>LQNS02015106.1:27049248-27062222 GCA_001587735.2 Parhyale hawaiensis | reverse complement strand
TTGCGTGGTGCGAACACCGTGAGTCCTGTCATTCAGGTTAATTAGGTTTGCGTACTCCAGGAGGAATTGGCACTGCACTGGTTTTCAAGTGGCTTTTCCTTCCATGTAGTAATTGTATGTATATAGGGCACTTAATAAAAATGTTTCCGTTTTTTCCTTTTGATCTCATTTACTAAATACGAGTCATGCTGGTGGGGAGCTGTCGGCCGGAGACTACCCTGACTATCTAGGCAATAGTGGGGGTCATTAACGGTTAAAGTTATGCGTGTTAGTATGTTGGGAGCTTCCCACAACACTGTAACTGAAAATATATGAAATTTTGAATCTAATTTCAAATGAATAGGACTAGATTTTCCAGAATCGAAACAACATTCTTCTACTTGCATTAACAATATGTTGAAGCAAAAATAAAAAATTCAAAATGTTTTGACGATCTTGAAATTCGGATTTATAGATATGTGATATAAATTGTCTTAAAAACTGACACTGACACATTTAAATGAATTAACATATGCGGAAAATAACCTAAAATCAACAAACTACCTACAAAATAGTATTACAAAGGTCTCGTTAAATGAGGGTAAATAAAAAAACTATCCTCAAAACTACGTGGCCCCTAAAAGAGGAGGAATATTTTGCATCAGCCAGGTAATGAGCATTTGAGCAATAGTTCCATTGTAGATATGGACTACTGGTAGATGCCATGTGAAAATCACTATTCTAACCACAAGATTATAATTCTAGAGTGTATAATTGCTTATGGTTTCCACGAATGCGTGGGTTACGCAGTAACACTAAATCCCATTTACCCGTTTAAGAAAATAAACTATAAAATTAATTTTCAATGAAGGCACTCACCACGGGTAAAATTTCTGGGGAATGTCAACGATGGCAGCATCATCTCCTGCCTCAACATCTTGTATGCCTGCACCGATGTGCAGCGCAGCTCAAATGCGAAGAGGATCGTATTATATGAATATGTTGGCTGTTTTTGGTACTTCAGGCTATGAACGTCATCCATAATTGCGTGCTGTTCTTTTGACTTTTCGTTGAGATATGCTACGAAGTTGACTATCATTGATTTACAAGTGAGGAACGTGTTTCTTCCCTGTCTGAACCATTCGGGTAATGGCACCGGAACATTCTTATGTTACAGCTGCACTCGTAGTTCGTTGGCCACATCAATGCAATGTGTCACCTCAGGGACGTTGGACTGATTAGTTTCAATTTTGTAGATTATCTGGTGACCAGCTTTGTTAAGAGAGGTGAAGCCTTCGCCCAACGATTTGATGCAGGCTGCGTCGTTATCATCAGTGCTTCGAATGGTGTCCATTTCCTTGAATTTTTGGATTTCATCTGGTTGCAACACTCTCACAGTGAGTGGTTTTTGCGAAGTTTTGAAATTGTTTTGTTCACGTTTTGTTTGTGAAATACTACTGATCAATTGAGAGCTGGGAAGATTGGTAGGAAATGCATCCATGCTGATAATTAAACGATACCTATGATTATTTTTCCGCAAGAAATGATTTGCAAAGTGTTTGTAGCAGACAAATACATGCTTCTGAGAATTAAGGTCTTCACGATTTAGAAAACAACGCCACTTTCGCTGTAGGTTTTGGTCTCCTGGCAGCTGGAAGACAGTTCCTTTTTCTCCAGTAGTATGGTTAGTCAGGCATCCAGGGACGCTGCACTTATTCACCATGATAACTTTTCTCGGTTCCTGTATTTCTTTTCACTTTTTGATCCAATAACATCAACTAGAGCACTCTGAGAGCGCATACCTCCGCCAAGTGAGGCAACGGTAGCAAAAAATTCAAATTGGTTCTGAAACCATAATTTTCTTTGTATTAACTCCAAAATCTAATCATTTGTGCCTTTTTATATTAATAACAGCTTATTCAATTTTCTTGAAGATCCGTTCGTGACTTTTTGAGTTATAGTGTTAACAAACGTTATGATAAACATAGGTCAAACATACAAACGAACAAACCGATCTGCACCAAAATTTGATCATTTATGTCTTTCAACATTACTAACAACCCTTATAAATTTCATAAAGATCAATTAATTATTTTTTGAGTTAATGTGCTAACAAGCATAAAATTAAAAACAGTGACAAACGAACGAACGAACAAACGGATCATTACACAAAATTTGGTCATATACTCTTTGTTATATACCTAACAACTCATGTTAATTTCATCAAAATCCATCCACAACTTTTTGAGTTATGGCATCGAGAAAAATGAGTCAGACAAACAAACAAACAAACAAACGGATGGACATATCTTTACCAAAAGTTAATCATTGTTCCTCCTAACAATCCCTGTAAATTTCATCGAAATCAGTTCATAATTTTTTGAGTTATCTTGGTGACAGACAGGCAAACAAACAAACAGACAGACAGACAAACACGACGAAAACATAACCTCCTTGGCGGAGGTAATAAATAGACTGAAATATTCTCGTGGCGAAGGCACTTATATCCTGCCCGGTATCTTGGCTACCAAGTGAACGTCTCGTTGCGAGGCGCTCAAATTCTGTCACATGACGTACCGGTATCTTGTCTACCACAAGTAATGTTCATTCACTTGGCCTAAACTAATTCTGCAAGCAGCGTCTGGTATTTTTCAGACTCAAGGCAATGTGTTAGTCCGTATATTAAGTAGTCCATGTGGGAACTCGCCCTTAGAAGTTTGACTCGTCCTACCCTCCAGACAAAAGCTTCTGCTTTGTCACTGTCAATCGTGTTGCAAGTGTTAAAAGCAGCGCTATTACATAGAGCCTGCTGAAAACTCCTTTATGGAGTAAGATTGAGTGTCTGGAAGTCTCACGGGTAACCGACTGAGGCTCAGTGTCTGAGACTTAACTGAGCAGGTCGAAGCCACTCATCTGAATTAAGTTCCAAAAAAGCGAAGCATCTAAGTCTTAATTGTGACACCCAATGGAACATGGCCCTCATAGTGCATTAATTTTAGCTTCCCTACACACAACGCGGTGCTGCAAGACAAAGAAAAGAAAGGAACATGCTATATGGCAAGAAGACTTGGCACCATAGTACGAGAGAATTCCACTACCAAACTGAGGGCCATGAGTTAAGCAAGTTGGCAAAAGCGAGGAACAGCAAAAAAAAATATCGGTAAAAAGATATAAACCGTGTAAAGAAAGCACAAGAAATCGTGCAAAGAAAGCACAGAGTGTGGTTGCGAAAGAAAGATATCCCGAAGGCCTAGCTGAAGCTAAAGTACTTAATGGGTTCTCCTGGAGGCACTACTCCCAATAAGATAGCACATACCAACATAGCATATCTCAGAAAATTATTTCACTTCTAAATTCCTGACATATTCGAGACTTAAGAACCTGCGGAATAAAAAAATGCTATGTTCCACTCGTTAAAATTTCCAAACTTTTTTATTACAAACAACCGCTTTTTTCCAGACTGTTGCGTATGTATTTCATACAAACCAAAACAGAAAAACGCATATGATATACTGCATCACTTGGTAGAAGCACGAATAAGGTACAGTATATATGCACTGATTAAATACAATTACGATCAGCACGTCCTCACTGCCTTCGTCGAGCCAGGAGCATCAGCCCGACAGTTCAGTAGTAGTGCGGCAAGGTTCAAAGCTTCAAACAAACTATTTAGGTTTAAGCTACATAGTTTAGAGGCCTCTTTTTCTAGGAGACTCCGTGTTGGCCCGGCTGAAGGTGCTTTCGAAAGAACGTTTAAAAAGACTCATCGAAGTACATATAAAGGCTCCAAATCTATATTAGTTTAAAAACTTTATAAGGTTCAATGTGAAACTGGTAGTTCCATAAGTGTTAAGGTAGGAAACTATAATACTTAAGGCACAATTACCTCCGCCAAGGAAGTTATGTTTTCGTCGTGGTCGTCTATCTGTCTGTGTGTTTGTCTCTCTGTCTGCCTGTCACCAAGATAACGCAAGAAGTTAGGAACCGATTTGGACGGCATTTGCAGGGATTGTTAGGCATGTTAAGAAGAACAGATGATTAACCTTTGGTGAGGATCCGTCCATCCGTTTGTTTGTTTGTTTGTTTGTTTGTTTGTTTGTCTGCCTCATTTTTCTCAATGGCATAACTCAAAAGATATAGACGGATTTTTTATGAAATTCACGTGAGTCGTTATGTATATAAAGAAAAGTAAATGATCAAATTTTGGTAATGATTCATATGTTCGTTCGTTTGTCACTGTTTTTAATTTTATGCTTGTTAGCACAATAAATTAAAAATAATGAATGGATCTTTATGAAATTTATAGGGATTGTTAGTAATGTTAAGAAACGTAAATGATCAAATTTTGGTCCAGATCGGTTTGTTTGTTTGTATGTTTGACACATGTTTGTCATAACTTTTGTTAGCAGCATAACTCAAAAAGTTATGAACGGATCTTCAAGAAATTGCATAAACTGTTATAATTATTGAAAGGCACAACTGATTAGATTTTGGAGTTGATACAATGAAAATCATTGTTTCAGAGCCAATTTGAATTTTTTACTATCGTTGCTTCGCTTGGTGGAGGTATGCGCTCTCAGAGTGATTTAGTTTTTATGTGTAGTGATGTACTGCGCGATAATGCACAGTAAACGCGCTATGAGGAGTTGCGTTCCTCAGATTTCCTCATTCATCGGCGATCGACCCTCCCCTGACAGGTTCTGCAGGCGGAAAAATATTTACTCATCCGCAGGATCGCTTTAATTATGTGCACCATGTTAGACCTCTTTGTTCACATAGCTTCATATTTTTTACATATAACGTTAGAAAGTAACGTTAGATACTTTCTGAACATATCGCGTGTTCGGTATGTGCACGGTATTATATTCGTTGCAAATTAAATTTCAGGGGTGGGGGGGCCGGGGCGTCTCTNTTTTTTTTTTTTTTTTTTTTTTTTTTGCCAGTGCGCCTGCGCCCCTGCGCCTCAACCATTACAGGTAATGCGCCTGCACCCAATTTTCCTTTCTCCCATTGCGCTTGCGCCCCTGCGCCACCGCCAACAGGTCTCCTAGTGAATCCCCGATTATTTTTGATGCGCCCCTGAAAATTACACTGTGTCTACAAAAAATCATTTCAAATGGATCAAAACCAACATAAAAAGGGGGAAAAATATGTTTACTGTTATTGCAATTTTGAACGCAAAATAGTACACGAAGAACTGAAGATTGTACTTGTCATCTTCCTGCGTTTTCTTCTTTTCCTCTTCTTTCACTTTCACATATATCTCGTTGCAACGCCAGCCCCTCCACATTTTACTTCAGCTCCCTCTCGTCTCTCCACTGCAAATTTCTTAACTCTGCCACTCCAGGTGGACAAGCCTCTTCTGCTACCCTCTGAGAAGGGCCTGCACCAGTAGCCTAGCGCACCCTGGGTCATCAATGTTGGCGTTGGAAGCAGTGAACAGTCTATGAACTTTCGCTTTGCTAAAAAAGTCATTAATCTATCTTCTATCAATAATATTAATATTAATTGCTCCTACGTTCCTTCGTGTGTTACACTCTTCATCAGCAGGAAATTAGATATATAGTTCGGTTGTATCCATGATACGGAAGATGAAGTCGAGCTCGACTGCATGAAAGTGCACGTTAAAGTGATACGGGCAATACAGTTGGACAATACGTTACATACATATTTCCCTTGCACACAGACAGTGTTGAATATAGCTGTCAAAGCAAAGGAGCTGGTGTTGGTGACCCACACGGCCAGGAGTGAACGGGGAGAAATATCGCGTTGTCCATAACCAGCTTAATAACACTTGACTTTTGCGAAAAAAAAAGGCGATAACAATCCAACGGGTCACAGGCAGTTTAGTATACTATAAAAATTGATAATATTTATCACCCCCGAACGAAATGAGATAGGTGATAATGTTTTCGTTGAAGATCTAAGTATATTTGTATTTGCATTTATATTTGTTTATTTGTCTATCCACTCAGTAAGTGATTGAAGGAGTTGAGCAATGTTCATAATTTTTGTAAGGAGTTTGAGGATTTGACCTAGATGAGGCCCATGCCAAAAAATTAGGTCTAGCTGGCCATCAAAATGGCCTCGTTGAATTTTCCTCCACCGAGGCGAATTTGCCTCCACCGCAGCAGATCGTCTAGAGCACCGGGCGCTCTATTTTTTTTTTATGTTTTTATCAAGGAGGAAATAAAGTAGGGGCGTAGAGATGTAACCTTGTTGGACACAGCATCCATATGAGAAATTTGGATTAGCTGGTCATCGAAAATGACTTCGTTGAATTTGCCCCCTACCGCGGGTGATGGCCTTACGTCACGAGGCGTACTAGTTGTTCATTACTGTAGAATTTCCCGGGGTCCAACCTGAAAGGCCCCTCCAGACCGTGAAATTTTCACGGGTGCAACTAGTATCTATAAACAGGCTATAAAGTTCACACTTCACAGCAGCATCCTGTCCGAAACAAAGATAGATCTTCTCTTTCTCCGTACAGCGAAAGTTTCCGTGAGTTTACTGCAAATACTATTGCATAACCTACTGTCTATTAATAACAGCGCCCCCAAATAAATCTTATCGATTTATTACTTTCATACAAAATGCTACTTATGCGTAGAAACTATAAAATATTGAATGATGTACATAGCGCGTAGACATAGAATAAAAAGTTTTTTAGGCAAACGTCAGCTGCTACATAATTCTACAACATACGAAAAGAAAAAAAGATAAACTCCTGAATTAATCAGATATCCACACGTATTTATTTACATAGGATACGTTACTCTATAGGGCATATCAACCAATTAAAAATCCCTTTGTGATTAATGACACTTTGGAATATCCGCCAAATCTATTGAGCACTCAGATACAAAGTTACGAACTACATATATATACTGAGTATTTGCTGACAATGATACAATGTTTCAAAGTGTGACGCGCAGAAGCAACCGATTGTTCTGTAGCGTTTACTTGAGTTAGGTTCGAAAAGTGTTGTAGGCAACTTGCTGTGTAGGGGATAATTTTGGAGATACTGGAAGAAGGAATGCCAGCTCATTCGGCAGATCATCCCGCAAACACGCTCCAGGTACCGAAGACACTTTTTTTCCCCAAGTTGAAGACGTCTTTACCTAGCAAGCAGATAGTTTTCCTGCAAGATGCGCCTGCCGAAGCACAAACTATTGTGAGGAAGTGTAAATTGAACTGTCTACAAACATTTATTATTCAGCTGAATGCTCCAGTTTTAGTTCACTCGTGGGCTTTTTCATTTTTTTGTTTGTTTCTTTTCTTGATTTTTCCTGATGTTTGCACTACACACACAAAGTGCTGTGTGCTGCTTGTACGAGTTGCTGCATTAAGGGACAGAAGACCGTAATGAAACGCTGGCGAACGAACATTTGTGAAGCGTGGGTGAAAGCTTGGGGACAAACATACATGAAAGCGACGAAACATTCAATACGTTAAATGTTTGGTAACACAAAAGGTTTCCACTTTTGCTTGTGGTCGAGTGCAGAATTCACACTGCACGAAAAAGTAATTTTAAGCACCATATAGACAATTGTGAAGGTCTCAAAATTTCAATCAATTTCCTTAGGAAATCCGAAGTTCGAGGGTGAAATCCCAAGATGTTGGGATATGGTCCCATGGTGGCAGCCCTGTGCGTTTTTTTAGAGTAAGAGGCGCAAAAACAGGCGTAATAAAATTGTAATGCGCCACTACTGCTCCGCCTCTTTCAAAAACTTTGTGCCTCGCGCTGCATGGTTCGCCCCAAAAAGGGTAGTACCTGCGCCAGTAGCGCATGAGAGCAAGGTGCGCACTATGGAGCGCAAAGCCAGCACTGTTAAATTCTATTTTTTAAACAGATATTACTTTACTAGTGAACCCGCGCGTGAATAAATTCGCTCAATAATCAATATATTTGCTTAATATAGGCCGTTGCGGAATCTTCTCTTCTTTGACTTACTTCTTCTTCATCACAAGGAATTTGTGATGATACTTCTTCATTGATTGTTCTTTCCTTATTAAAATACACACAGAGGAAAACGCTACGACGGCCAACTCAAACTAGAGCACTCTGAGAGCGTATACCTCCTCCAAGCGAGGCAACGGTAGCAAAAAGTTCAAATTGGCTCTGAAACCATAATTTTCCTTGTATCAACTCCAAAATCTGATCATTTGTGCCTTTTGATAGTAATAACAGCTTGTGGAATTTTTTTTAGAGATCCGTTGATAACTTTTTGAGTTATGCTGCTAACAAACGTTATGACAGACAGACATGAGTCAAACATACAAACTAACGAACCGATCTGTACCAAAATTTAATCATTTATGTGGAGCGCATTACTAACAACCCCTATAAATTTCATAAAGATATCTTCATTGGTTTTGAGCTATTGTGCTAATAAGCATAATATTAAAAACAGTGACAAACAAACGAATGAACGAACGGATCATCACAAAATCTGGTCAATTACTCTTTGTAATACACATAACAACTCATATGAATTTCATAAAAATGCAGCCAGAACTTTTTGAGTTATGGCATTGAGAAAAATGAGGCAAAGAAACAAATAAACGGATGGAAGGATCTTCACCAAAAGTTAATCATCTATTCCTCCTAACGTACCTAACAATCCCCGTAATTTTCGTCAAACTCCGTCCATAACTTTTGAGCTATCTTGGTGACAGACAAAGAGCCAGACAAACCCGACGAAAACATAACCTCCTTGGCTTAGGTAATTATCGTAAGAGATGCGTGCTTTCTTACGAGCATAACAACTCAATTTGTCTCCAGCACACTCCTTCCCTCCCTTAGATGACGTGCAAAAAGTTATCTGTATTAGTAAGCTCTGAAACATCACTGAATTTCATTTTCGCTCCGTATCCAGAATATACAGTGAGATAGTTTCAGCAGAACAAAATTTTGCGCCCAAGAAGTTGGAATAAAGAATTACTATGTTCTACACTGGGAAAAATCGATTCCTCTAAACTTCGCTGTTTTTCTACCGTAAGCCAAGAGAAAATATAATTTCGATGTAGCGAAAAAGTGATGAATATCAGACTCCTCTGGAACGGCAAGAGAAGCTGGAAGAGCAAAAATTTCATTCAATGTTAATAACGATAAGTATCGTATTCCAAATTTAGCCTTCTTCTGCAATATGGTCTAATTATTACCTACTGAATTTCATCAGAGGGCAACAGGATCGCAAAAATTTTCAACGTGGCGAGAAATGCATTCAGATAACAAAGGTATAAGGATACCACTTTAGTCTTGTTCTGCAACCTAGTCATCGCGCTACATGGAAAAGAAACTTGATTACGAAATCTGCATCCTGGTCTATTTTTCGCCTATCTATTTCATGAAGAGCGGACACAAAATGTACCACAAAATGTACCCGGTTTTTATTTGAATATATCTCGGCTTTAAATCAACATATTTCAGGTTTCTTTTTTTCAAAATATTGTAAATTTTGTTTTCAATTCGAATATTTTAAGTTTTTTTGAAATTGTTTGAATAACTAATTTACAGTGATCAATTTACTGAAAGGGTAGAAAACCATTTGTTCAGATGAAACTTTTTGCAAAAGAACACTGGGTATTTTTTCATTTCTTCATACTTACTGTTAATTATTTTAATGAAATATATCCTACATACCAACAAGTATTTAAACCCTCTGAAAGATTATTTGCCTTATGATTTCATCATTTGAAGACACCTAAAATGCCGCTTATTACCGAGCAAAGAATTTTCATCGTACTGGAATGTGAGGCAACGAAAAACTGTGAAAATGTTGGAAGCCTCTGTCAGGTGCAATGAGACCAATTTCTCCAAGTCAACATTCCATAGAATTCTAAAGAAAGATCTTCGTCTTCATCCATACAAAATGCAATCAAGCATGAGTTACTTCCTTGTGATTACGCCAGGAGGAGAGTGTTTTCCGATTGGTTTATTTCTAGAGATCATAGGTTCACGGAAAGGTTGGCAGTTTCTGATGAGGCAGCATTTTCCATTGACGGCAGAGTTAATACTCAAAATACTAGGTTTTGGAGTAATAATCCACCAGAAGGAAATGTTTTTCAAAGAAGCATAAGAAGAGAGAAGCTGTCAGTTTGGGCAGGTCTTTGCGGAAACGGAAAAGTTATTGGACCCTTCTTTTATGATGGCAATCTAACAGGAGAAATTTCTTTAAAAATGTTGAATGAGTTGATTATTCCATCATTGAAAATTGCTTATCCCGACCATCAATTTGAACGCCTTTGGTTTCAACAGGACGGCGCTCCAGCCCATCGACGAATCATAGTCAAAGCCAGATTGTAAGAGGTTTTTGGGCAGCGTATTATTTCTCTTGGAAATGCAGTTGAATGGCCACCAAGGAGCCCCGCCCTTACCCCATGTGATTTCTTTCTTTGGGGATACGTGAAGGAGCGCGTCTACAAAACAACGCCACCATCATTGATAATTCTTCGTCAACGAATTGAAGAAGTGCTTGAAGAACTGAAAGAAAACCGTGAAATGATCCGCAAAGCTCTTCGCTCAATGACGGAGAGATGTAACACTTGCCTTGAGAGCAACGGAAGGCATGTCGAAGGATACTAAATTACTTTGTTCACTTAAATGTATTTTTTTATCAGGTATTGCTACCCTTTGAAATTTTTGTCCGTTAATTTTCTCGAAGTTCATAATAAGGAAGGATATCAATGTGGTGTATGATAATATTCCTCTGAACAAAGAGTTTTTCAACCCTTTCAGTATCTCGATCACTGTGAATTGGTTATTCAACTAATTTCAAAAAACTTAAAATATTCTTAATGAAAACAAAATTTACTATATTTTGGAGAAAAAGAAACCTAAAATATATTGATTGAAAGCCGAGATATAATCAATTAAAAACCGGGTACATTTTTGTGGGACACCCGATACAGCTAGTGGAACCTAGACTTGCGATATTAATCCGTTCCCAGAGAAGCATCGTAAGTCGAAAATATCATAAGTCGAAGCTATTTTTCCCTATGTATTACATGTAAATGTAATTAATCCGTTCCTGAGAGCAATACATTAGATATAAAAAATAAATAAAATGCATAGAAATACACATTATACATTGATGATTTATTGATGAAATACACATTGCATTGAAGATGATTTACTGCTGGGAAGAGGTTGGCTGCGGATCTGGCAGCTCTTTCTCTTTCTCTACCCTTGGCTTATTGGCTGGTGGTGAGTGAAGGAGCGAATTATCAGTCTGCTTCTCACGCGCTTTCAGCTTCGTCCTGAAATGACTCACTACAGTGTCATTGAATAACTCAGCAGCTCTCATGGTGACGACCTTATCAGGGTGAGATGCTTCGGTGGTAGACATGACCTTGCTCCAGCTTGAAAGAACCTCCTTTAATTTGGTGTTGCTTATTTCACCAATCTTATTGTCGTCTTCTGCGTCTGCTGTCTTCTTCTCAGTTTCCTCCGTGAGGAGATCCTTCAGTTTCTCAGTCGAAAGCTCCTCACTGCGACCTTCAACCAGTTTCTCTACTTAGAAAGAGCGTTGGCTATAGGCTTGTAAAAGAGCAAATGAATTCAAAACTGCAAAAAATGCCCGCATGGGTCAGAAGCACTTTTGGAGCCGAGTTTACCGTCTTTGAAATGCAATCGTAATATGGCATTCTCGAGCTGAAATCATTTGAGTGAATATTTAATGTTTTAGATTTATTTTCGCATTCTACCTATGACCTGCTATCTTCTGTAATTTCAAACCGCTGGAATAAATACCAGTCAAGATGCGTATAATTGAAAGCCGAAAAAGAGAAATTTTTAAATAAAATCAAAATAAATTATTTTTCCAACAGGAGGAGGTATGCTTGTTCTTAATACTAGTACAACTGGTACAATATTATACATATAGTACAACATAAAAGGCAAACAGACAATGCTTTTCAAATTGCATTTGGCAGGACATTGAAACTCCGAGACAAGAGACAGCCAAAATAGGAAAAATGGAAATTTCTCAAGAGCTATTATGAACATGTCCAGACACGGTCATGTAGGCAAGCGCCCAAGTGCGTCCCCGCCGTATCCAAGATACCTTCTCCGCAAGAAAATTTTTTTTTTTTGGGTACCTTGGATTTTTTTCAGTATTAGATAGGAGCAAAATAATAGTTCTTGAGAAAATCCCCTTTTTCCGTTCCCGACTTTTGGCCGCCAGCGTCGGACCTAAAGCCTTGTCCAGACTACCGCTCATAAGTGCGGAAACGCTTCTGCGATTCCGCAGAACGCAGCGAAAATCTGGCAGCTGTGTCCACACTGTCGCACGGTGCATTGTAGCGGTCAACGACGCTTGACAATGTATTAAGCGTAGTTGTTCAGCAGAACTTAGTTGCTCACGCACCTTGATCCAAAGAAACTACACTAGCAGGCAAAATAAGAGAACGATTTTCATCATTTGAAAATAAAGTTTAACCATGCAGAGTAGGTTAATGAATCTCTTGATGGGGCCTTAAAGAATGCATTCAACATATTTCTACAAAATATCAGGACAATCATAACTATATTTAATACATTAGAGCAATCTAACAAACAATACCAAAAATTGAACAGTGCAAATTAAGAGAACGATCGTCTTTAAAACATTCTCACATTTACCCCAGTCATCTGGCAACATTCAATTTCGTGTACATGACTTCTAGAACTGCCACTCTTACGATTACGCCATTCTAGAAACATGGCACCTCACGTGAAAGTTACTCCTGAGCAGCGGGAAGAAATTGTTTAGCTCAGGTCCTCAGGAATGACTCTTTCGGCCATATCAAGAGAGGTAAACCAATCCAAGAGCGTTGTTTCTCGTGCTTGAAGCTCTATGATGAAAAGACACAGCTGGAATTACCTGTATCTGCAGGCCGCCCTCGAAAAACCACCGTAAGAGTTGATAGGATTATGAAACGCTATGCCCAGAAGGATCCTTTCAAAACTGCAGCGGGAATTTCCAGAAAGCTGAAGGTCAATAACAACATAG
>LQNS02015106.1:27003870-27031238 GCA_001587735.2 Parhyale hawaiensis | reverse complement strand
AAAAAATAACTCCAGAGCTTTGTAAGAAACTTGTGATGTCGTGTAATCGTCGCTGTGCAAAAGTTATTGAAAATAAAGGCTTTAGTACTCTATACTAATTGGTCTAAGCCTAAAATTGACCATTATTCCATTTTATTTGTTTGTAAAATTGTATTTAGAGATGATCGTTCTCTTATTTTGCACTGCTAAATTTTTGTTATTGTTTGTTAGACTGCTCTAATGTATTAAATATAGTTATGTTTGTCCTTATAGTTTGTAGAAATATGTTAAATACATTCCTTAGGGCCCCATCAAAAGATTCATTAACCTACTCTACATGGTTAACCTTTATTTTAAAAAAATGAAAATCGTGCTCTTATTTTGCCCGCTAGTGTAAGTGAATTTTTACAAATGATTCTTTGGAGTAGGTTTTTTGGCATCTGTTTGTGATGGTTACTGGTTTTCGTTTTAGCTTCCTAATAGTGCATGTGATCTGATGATGATCGGCGATGGATGGTGCATCATCAACATGAGACACACTGTTTGCGTTGTTTGTAATGGCTAAATCAATAATGGTGCTACTTCTGGTTGTAATTCGTGTTGCTTCACGCACCAGCTGAGTTGGGTTTGGACGCCTTATTAAGCGAGTCATATGTCATTACCATTGGTGACATCGATGTTAAAATCTCCTATGATGTAGAAATCTTTCTTGGTTTCAAACAGGTTTCGGAATAGTCGCTCTAACGTTCTTAAAGCGTTCGTTTTTGCTTTTGGATGCCTGTAGACGCTCCCAACAGTAAACGACTTTGATCCTCACATTCTTCATTTTTGAAGATTTGCTTTACTGTGTTACTGCATTTGACATAGATTGCTGAACCGCTGCCTCTCTTCGTTGTTTTACCATCTTTTTTGAATAGTTTATAGGTAGGAATGCATAGATATGAGCTAGGGGTGCTAGATTCAAACCAAGTCTCTGAGAGGCAGAGAACATCTATATCGTTTTCCGCTAGTAATGGTTTTATCTTGTCGTGCTTGACATTGGCAAAGCAGCTTTGAGCATTGAAGTGCGTGATAGTTATGCTTTGGTTAGTTTTTGAAGCTGAGTGCAAGCGTTTACTTCCATGAACAAAGTGTGAGGAATGTGATTGTCAACTCCTGAGGCAAGTGCCTTGCATAGATATGATACTGATGCTGCTAAAGCTCCTTTAGTTTCGAAAGTTGCAGCTGGTTTGGCAAGATGTGCAACCGCGTAATGCTACATAGAGCGCTATAGTGCTCGCCTTCCTTGTAGATAAACAGTATAGTCTATCCATGTGATCGTTGCTCTTGTTTACGTTCAGCGACTGAATTTTGTTCTTGCTGGGCGATGCCGGTGATTGAGTCATGCCGCGCTGGAGAGAATGGCTCGATAGATTTGATGTCAGTATTCTCAATTATGATGACAGGCATTTTAAGAATTTTGGCTAGGATCTAAGCAACTAGGTCAACATACTCAAGTTTGGAAATCCTCTGCTCCAGGTACTGGTTCATATGTTCCCGGAAGACAATTTTCCTAAGCTCTGTGAATGCCCAGTACTTGTTGTTGTTGTTGAGTTGCCTCCAAGAGGGCGGAGTTTGAACACCACCCTCTCTGACCGCATGGAGGAAATTGATCAAAGCAAGCGTTTGTGTCTTTTCGAGTGAGATTTTTAAGGTGCCTTAACGTTAACGAGTTTGAGAATTTAGGGGCATTAGTGAACAATGATTTAAGTATACCGTGGAAGAGGCAGTGGCCGTCTGAAGGGGTACTCACGATACGTTGCCAAGATTTTGAAGGACACATGACAATGATAGGTCTGCTAAATTGAACTACACTCGCTTCATCTCGACTCGTCGCTTCATTTGGGCCTGTGCTTCTGTCTCATTTTCGGTGTCAGTATCCAGCAGGGAGCAGAGTATTTGTTCGATGTAGGAAGAGCACGGTTAGGTTGGTGCATATTGACACTGGAGTTCTTACGTAAAGATTGCGACTCTATATTTTCCATGGTTATTGGCAAAATTCACGCTTAGTTTGAGAGGAACAGGGAGGGCAACAGATTCTGAGGCTCGCAGCGCTGAATTTGTGTCCTATTTGTTTATTGATGGATTTTGAGGGAGAACTTGCTGCTGCTGCTGCTTGGGCAGAGGAGCAAGTTCCAAGAATGTGCGCTGTGCAGTGATTCGGAGAAGATGGTGGGTGTTGGACTGATGGAGTGCTGCAGTTTCAAATTCAAGGCGGAAGTGCACGTTAACTTTAGGTTGTTTTGCCTTGGGAGTGAGGTGTGCAAAATTTGTTCATGGACTTACAAGTGATTCTGATGCTCGCGGATTTACAGCGGCGATGCTGCTGCACACGCGTAGAAAAGAAAGAACAGAATAAAGCATGAGCAAGTAGGAGTATGAAATCGGGAAGAAAGCGAAGTGGGCACGAAAGAGAGATGTCCCGAAGGCCTAGCTAATGGCTGAGGTAACCTACACGGGCCCAATGGGGTTGCCTGGCCCCATAACATAGGATGGACGAACCTAACCTAACCCTATGACTTATTGCCCATGGGGGAATTTTTATGGATTGACTTGGCATTGTTACAACGTCTTATCTAATTTCTCGGCTTTTCTATAATTTTGTAATTCACTGTGTGCTAAGGTTAATAAAAATTGGTTGACGACCATTATTAAAATCTTAAAATGCAACGTTTGGATGCACTTGCGTCATCATCAGGCTGAAATAAAGAAAAAAGAAGACCTCAATACACACCCAGGAACAATTCAGTAATTGCTAAAATTACGCATCGTAAATTCATGGCAATTAAGTAGTACGACCATCTAGTCAATTTCTATTCTCAAAATAAAAGGAAGAAAGCAATAATATATTTACACCTATGCCAGTAAAACAAAAAAAAGTCGTTTTACTGGCATAGGTGTAAATATAGTATTGCTTTCTTCCTTTTATTTTGAGAATAGAAATTGACTAGATGGTCGTACTACTTACTTGCCATGAATTTACGATGCGTAGGTCAAATATTTTAGCAATTACTGAATTGTTCGTGGGTGTGTATTGAGGTCTTCCTTTTTCTTTATTTCAGCCTGATGATGATGCAAGTGCATCCAAACGTAGAATTTTAAGATTTTAATAATGGTCGTCAACCAATTTTTATTAACCTTAACACACAGTAAATTACAACATTGTTACAACGAGTGTCATCTACGATGATCATTTTCAGTGCCGTCACAATGAGGTGTTCATGATTACATTAACTAAGGTAGAGCGTTGTTCAAATCGTATTGTTGCTTAACGCCTGCCTCCTATAGCCTCTTGAGTCCCGGTTACCCACTGTGTGCGCCCTCCCATGGTCAGACCAGCCTACGCCCCTGCCTCTGGTTGTCCGCATACCTTTGTGTACGCCACAAAAATTTATTAAAATGTGAACCGTCAAATCAGTCTCTTCTGCACAGGCAAGTTACGGATATCTCTTCTAATTTAAAATGAAATAAAAAGCAGGAAGCTGTGCACTTTTCTGTTATTTCCACAGCACAGCAACACATATGGATGAGTGAATGAGTTAACGCATCCGTATGAATGACGCGTGAAGTCGCCCTTATACAGCGATGCTTCAAATTTCCATAGGCCCGTTGTATGTCATTATTGAAAATTTTCCGTTTATACGAGCAACTTTCTAGATAAGAGGGCTGTTCTTTAGGAAAGGAAAGCATTGAAATGAAGCCCAGCAGGAATAACCTCTCACTAAAGCAAAAATTGCCATAGTTATTCTCATAGGTATTAGTTATGATTTTTCTGCTATACCATTCCCTTCACAAATAAGCAAATAGGTTATATAAAAAAAATATGATAAGCTTGAATCTAGACAAGCTATCTGCTCCTTGACAAGTCACATGACAACCACGGCCATGTCGAAAACCTGTGGTTGTTCACATCTATAAAGGCAACGTACTCTATTGTTCATGTCATTGACTTGCGTCAGTTACCAGCGTTCAGGCTGTCACGGGGCATCATGACTGCATGGCTTGTTTCATTATTCCACTATACATTAATTTGTTCATTGCTCGCATCCTATCAGCACTACATGTGAGAAACTCATTTGCTAACGGTAAAGGAGCAATTGCTTCCCTATACGTATTTGAAATTATTATTACATTGGTATAGTCCCGCTATTTCAGAAACGAATAATCAATAGCGATCTAAGATGAATTACTCGGCTTACAGCCGGAACCACAACGTTGTGCTCAGGCGGCAAGAGATGAAGGACGAAAAGAGAACAATACAGAAGAAAGGAGCGCTCGTGCGGTCGGTCCCTTCTGTGGCCCTCCGCACGGGCGAAGGTAAGAGCCCCGCAGAAAAAGTCAGTCACCTCGATCGGCGGCCCACCTCGCGGGACAGAAAAGAAATATAGAGAACCTACCTAACTCTACAAAACTAACCTTCTCAGTAGGAACTGTGGCCAGATGCTACACCCCTCTGTGGAGAAGGCACTCGGGACTCTTGGATGCGTGATGCCCAAACATATTATGACAGGGTCTGAAACACCTAATAGCGGTAGCATGGATGGGAAATATCATTTCTTTCCTGGTAGAGAAATAGCTGGAGCACCGAGTTTGTCATCTAGAGGCTAGAAGCAGGCTTCCTAGATAGGGAGATGAAGTTCTTGAGACGCTCAGGATGGCAGGGTCAGCATTTCGTTACTCACTATGAAGGCACTAATCAAACCAGTATATAATAGGAAGATTGAGAGGTTCCCGATTGTCATCACATCTTCCGTCTATGACGCCATAGCTTGAACAATCAGTAGCTGACTGCAGGAGTGCCCGCCTCTGGGGCTGCGGGATCTTGATCGCAGCACGAACAAACCTTTGCTGGCAGATATCCTAGTGTGGCAAAGGTGACTGGGTCCAACCGTTATCACAACAAAGTTGTTTTCACTCTGAGCTCAAGCTGTGTAAGTTGAGGAGATCAATGATGGAGAAGAGAAA
The DNA here is from genome assembly GCA_001587735.2 of Parhyale hawaiensis. Classification (NCBI taxonomy): domain Eukaryota; kingdom Metazoa; phylum Arthropoda; class Malacostraca; order Amphipoda; family Hyalidae; genus Parhyale; species Parhyale hawaiensis. The sequence continues at coordinate 27,026,255 of LQNS02015106.1, read as the reverse complement.
GACTTCCCTCTTAGCATAACGACGAATAGTGAAGAAAACCAAGGTTTTGTTGAAGAATTATTTTCTACATCCTGTCATGATGGCGCGGGTCACTAGTGAATTCAAAAACTCTAAACAAAGCTCGTTCCGTGTATTACAATTAAGCTCTGGAAACGAACAACACCGTTCTTTTTCTTTTCGTTAGAACAGGCAAGCATCATAAGCGATGAAGGGGAAAATAAACTAGGCCTACAGCAATTGAAGAAATCCTCACAACGAGATTCAAGTCCAATACTACAATAATTATGCACACATATTTACAATTGAACACTGAGATGCTACACTCACAAGTGGTAAAACAAAGAAATGGTATATAACAACAAAGTTAGGCAGAACTCTGACCGAATAAACAACTTCTGCAAATTGAAAACTTTAATAAAAATAAAAAGCAGCTTTTGATGTAACTCTGCTTCTGCGAGTCCATATGGTCTTAACAGTAGCTACATCAATTTTTGCATTTAAAACAAAAAATATACCATTTAATTACAGTAGTGGTCTATCTATATGCAATAAACATAAAAAGACACCGCTGAAAGTACTGCCACTACAACGAAAAGCCTTGAGAACTCGGAAATACTTCTGCATTGGGTCGAAAAACCAGTGTGGATCCCAGGGGCAACTTTGCTCAGTAATTCTGAACTGAGGGAAAGAACAGACGACTTGTCGGCCCTCATTGCGCACACAAATGCAGCAGGTGGAGCAAATACCGCAGGTTGGAAGTGAGCGCTTGACAGCACAAGCCCAGTCAGTGACAGTTCACTGCAACTGAGACGATTGTGCCCGATTTCATGAAGCAGTACGAGGCAGACACGGGGTCCATTTGGTAAGTAAAGGAAAAATATGTAGGTGAGCAGAAGCAAGAAGATGAGACGCACTGGACACGCACGGTGACCGCGTGTACGGCGAGGATGAATGTCACAACACAGGCAGGTTAAAGAGAGGGGGAGCTGTCTCGACGGTTCGGTCACAACTGCAACCTCACAGGAGTAACATTGTTTTCGGGCGCTGGCTCGGCTAAGTAAGCTCTGCATCCTCACGTTGCAAACAGGAGAGGAGCTTAACAAGACTAGTTTCAACTAGCATTTCCTAGCTGAAAAGCGACCTTCTTACAATGGAGGGATTATAGTTATGTTCGTAAATATATAATTAAATAAAATTTCATCTGAATGAGCCAATACATCGCCACTAAACATGAGACTGGAGTATATCAAAATTAGAACCACTGCACCCTATAAACGGTGGCCAGATATGCACCAAAAAAGGTAAGAGCATAAAACAAGAGCAAAAGTACATGTTGCGATACATTAGCACAAACTCTTTGGTATTTATTAAGCGAATGAGCACATTTTGTTGTTATGAGAGGAGGGAGGTGGAGAAATATGCAAGACCACAGTAACATTTCTATTCAGTCCACGTGGAGTCAAACCAAACTAATCAAAACTCATGATCGATATTCCATTCTAAGCTGCCATAGGGATGTCCCTAGCAATCCAAGTGAACTAGCAACTGCGATGTGATGCGGCTTAATCCACTCCGTGCAGCTCCGTGTGCGCTGAGCCCAACATTTGCAGATATTGCTTCTGAAACCACAGGCGTCAGCTGCTCAGTAGGAGTATAACACGTCTCGGGTATGCATGCCTATTTGGTGTAATGATCTGTTTCGTAAGAAAAAATAAAGAGAAGTAGGGTGCTACACACAGATTTACGGAAATGAAGTAGTCGCAAATGTGTCACCTCACAAAAAAATGTCCTGGACAATTTTTTTTGCAAGAGGAATTAAACACTATTCTTACTCTGCGTTTAAGTCGTGGTCAATCTGTATAAAATACCTGCTTGCTGCTACGTGATGGCGCAATAGGCGGTACCCTGCAACGTATTTTAGTTGAGAAAACTTATAAAGTTACAACCTGCTGAACTTCCAGCCGATCTGCCTGCTCCAGGGCAGTCGTTAGTCGACAGCTACTTATGCATGCTAGTTGAAACAAAAATGTTGAGAAGTCGGATTTCCCTGCCAATAAACTGATGTGTACCATGGTCTAACTCAAAAGCTTATCCTGTGTGCCGCAAGTCTGGGACTGCTCGCTGCATATCATCATGTACCGCAGTTATAGACTTCAAGTAGCGCAACAAGCGAAGTCGCAACACATGTCTGCTCGCCTCGTACCGTAGGTAAGCAGTGCTCGCACATAACAGAGCTGTATGACGTCACTCGCAATTTACAGGACAAGAGCAACAATTACCGTAATCTGCAAGTGCGTTGTAAATGTCACAATGCACTAGGCAATGCAGCTGCTTTGCATCACTACCAGGTATTGATGCTGATTTTACAATGGCGCACATATTACGCACCACACCAACGTCTGGGAAGCAGTCACTCAAAAATGTTTGACAGTTGTTCGTCGGAACATTTACGACATGCGGTATTGAAGCTAATTCTAAACATACACATATATACTGATCATTGTGAAACATGACATGCACTACCCAGCGAAAAGTTTTTGTTACTCTGAGAAAATGTAAATATAACGTCAAGCTTAAAAAAGTTAACTGGATTACCATTTGCATCGATTACAGCGTTCACTCTGAGGCATAGATTCTATAAGTTTTTGACAAACAATCTAGACGAACAATTATCCAAAATAAGAGGAAACATTGAGAAAGATCTTTCAGTGAAGAAGGAACTGGTATTGAGGCTTGGAGCTCCGTCCCCAGTTGGACCCACAAATTCTCGATTGGTTTAAACGGTTTTAATGCGGAGACTGTGGTGGCCAATCCATATGAGAAAAATCAGAAAACGATCCATTATGATCCGTGAACCAATCTTGCACTACAGCAGACAGGTAGTTGCAGGCGTCGTTGTCTTGAAATATACAGGAATCATCAGGAAAATAGAAATCCATAGACGGGTGTGCTTGGCCCACAAGTATGTTCATATAATCCCATAAGATGACCTTTTGTTGCTGTACAAGGTGGCCAAACTTAATCATGATTATGTGAAGCATCCCCTGATCAGTACACAGCACCCGGAAGCCTGTAATGTCGGAATTTCAAGGGCTTCGCGCCTCAGCTTAACTCTGTCATCTTTCTGGAACACGATGACCCTCGATTCAACAGACGTGTTGTCATAGTTCTCCTGTCTAGTCTTTGTGGTCCATTGCAAATTATAGCCTTTTGGTTCAATTTTCATTGATCAATGGTTTTCGGAGGCGGCGCTTCTCGTACACCCATTTCCTTCAGCTCTACGCGCACGATTCGAGCAGAACTTTCCTCAGAACCTCCATGTACTGAATATGCTAGTCAGCTACTGAACGCTGCTCCGCTAGTTTGCTTCCACCAATCGCCGCAGAGAACGCATGTCGTGAGTCTTCAGCATTTTACCATTGAATGACTGCACTTTACATCATCTGCCACAGAGCAATTGTTCATTGCCTAGTGCTAAGGCCATCATATGATACACTTCTCTGGTGGAATTCCCAGCCCAGTGCAATCTATAGCCTGTCCTATGTCAAAGACAGAGGTTTATTTTATAGGTTTCTTCAGCGGGATTATTCATGCTTGTTGTCGCAAGGGCAGTACTGAATACCAGTGACACTGAACGCTATTATTGCTACGGTACCATATTTTTCTTCTCCACATTTGTTGTGAACATATCACAAATAAAGTGTTCAAATTAATGAGATCTACATTCTTCCAGGGTGGAATAAACATTTTGGCCAGGTAGAGTAAGTATACATAATATATACACAACTTTACACTAATACAAAATACACCGAGTAACTGGAGCGATGCGTCATAGAACTGGAAGCTAAGGAGGAACTGCAGCTCATCTATCGGGTCGCTGCACAGCCACAGCAGCAATGTAGTTATGTCGGGTGAGGGTCGCATGCAGCAGCGTGGCATCCACACCGCACCACACGCTGTGGACCTCACTCGCCTCCATGGTTCCGTCTCCTCTGCAACACAATACATTACTATATTAATAACAGATATTCTGGCAACTGGAATTTGTCATGCAATGAACTAGGAGATAAAACATTACAGTACTCCGAATTTCCCTTAGAGAAGTATATGAAAGGATAAGAATACAATAGATACTGCAAAACGGAGTCGTAGCAGTAAAAAAGTAAAGAAAGGAAAGTGAACACAGAAGGTATCGTGTTCCACAAGCTAACTTAAGCTAAGGAAGGCAATGAAGTCCAGCTTGGGGAGTAGCCTACCTCAGTATATTATCGTTATATGAAGTTTGTTTAACACTAATAGTACCAGGCTCAAAGCGGCACCTCATCACCACGTTGTATTTTTCACAAACAAACCAAGTTTACACTCTTGTCATCTTATAGTTCTACTTGGAGAAATTGAATTTTGCAAAGCCTTTTACGAATACATGGATATTATAAATATTTCATGCGGCCGGTGCAAGTGTGTCAAGCGCGTCGAGCTTCACAGAACACGTTCAGCCGAGATAGCTCATTAACCACTGACTGCATCGTCCCCATCAGCAGATCGAGCGGCTTTCACAGTACTTCTGCTCGTGAAATGTTTAAACATTTCCGTACGTACGAGATCAGCCTACGTTATGCCCCCAGTTTTTGTCTGTATGATGCCTTCGATACTTGATAAGAGGAACAGCTGCGAGTTCATTATGCTCAAGTGAACAGTTTAGCAGCTACGATGTGGTAAAAACCCTGGTCTACCTGGTAAGAGAAGGATTAGGCCGACCCAGCCGCAGCAAATGCAAGTTATATTAAATAGTTTAAGCCTCCGTTTCCACATGAGGGGCAATCTCACATGGGAAGAAACAGGGGATACGCAGCATATCGATAGAAACGTGGAACCCACCCCATACAAGAGGGCGTTCCCACACTGAATCAACGCGCATGGGAATAGCAAGTCGGGACAGATGAGGAAAAACAAAAAAAAAAGCATCAACAATAGGACTATGAATGTAAAAGAAATCAAGAAGGCACGAAAGACAGACATTCCGGAGGCTAACTAAGGCGAAAGCAACGTGTAGGTCCTACTGAAGGCCCGACTCCCTCTCATATCAATTTACGATGAGCAAACCTACTAACCTAACTCCATGGGCCATCCTAAGTCCCGTTGTGCACGGAGAATATTACTACAACGTTCAATAAAATATTATTTTACGTGATCTAGTATTACTGCATAGGCTAGTGCTCTGAAACCACTTCAAGCACTCGTACACTAAAACATCTGAAGAACCTGCGTTAAAAAGTTAGACCCGATTAGTGAATAGTTGAAGCCTCCGTCTCCACAACTACAGTGACCTAACAGAGGAAGGAACTAGGGACAAATAGCATGTCGATAGAAACGGGAAACCTATGCACGATGGTGTTCCCACACAGCATCAACGCGCATGGGAACAGAAGTCGAGAGAGCAGAATAACAGATGAAAGTAACTTCAGCAAGACCATGAACTCGGAAGGAAGCAAAGTGGGCACAAAAGACAGACGTCCCGAAGGCCTAGCTAATGGCTAATGTTACCTAGAGCGTAAAAAGAATACCTGAAAACTTATTTATGCAGTAGAGGCAATATTTTATTTATATTTCTCGTAGGTAACAAAAAACTTAAGTTATAAGATCCAAGAGAAAATTACTGAAGAAATTGGTGCGCCGACAATTCCTACGTTGCTCATCATTCTATACGCACGCGATACACATGTTGCATGTTGCATTTTAAAACTACCAGCATTGCAGACAGTGAATATAACTGTCTGCTTATAACTGAAAAATGCATGTCTCTAGCACTCTGTCTTTAAGACTGTCGATGTTAATGCACTGCATAGAGCTAAAAACAACGGCCGGGCCATTCAAAGTAAATTGAATAATCAAAAAGTTAGAAACATTTTAATCATCATGCGCAGAGCAAATGTTTTGCACATTCTGTTGACAGAAGCCCCAGCCAGCAAAGCTGTCGAGGTTACGCTTAGCATTTGTTACCGTTTACCAGTAACTGCTCAGACGTGTAAGGTAGAGGTGTTGTGACAGCTTGAGGTAACCTGGAGCAGTAAACATCACGAAGGCGCTTCCTCTAAGCTGCCAAGTGCATCACTGTAAACTACAGTGCAAGTAGAAGAGGGAACGCCACGCGCTATTCGTGTATCACATGGGTAACAATTGGGCGTCCTAGCTGCTGAAAGTCCTCGCTATGTATCTGACTTGTTGTATGCAGGTTTTGATAGATATTCAAATACTTTGTTCTAGATATTCGATAGAGGTACCTTGGATGTATTTACGCATTATCTGACTCAGTTAATTTTTTAAACATGAATTAAACGTTGTCACTGCTAGGTGAACCTTCATTTTTAGATTCTCCTATTCAACTGTGTCAGTCAATAAAAATATTGTATTTCCTCAACCCTCTCCATTTTCTTTCTGCAACATCACAAAGCACGATCCAGTGAAGCCATAACCCAACAACAAAGCTAATGAATTCCGGCCTTGAGTTCAAGCTACCGTTATTCGATAAATAAACTCGTTCCTGCACTGGTCGGTGACTTATAATGAAGACTTCCTTCACATCGAACATTAACAATATTGTGCACCAGATTATTATAATATTCCTAGCATACGACTTCCTTCCAGTTAATTCTGTACAGTCAACGAGATCTGACTGCAGTATTAAGCAGCATTTCAGCCTCTCGAGCCACAACACCAGGCTTCAAGAGAGGAAAAGGAAGGGGCGTGCAGTCCGTCGATAGAAATAACGAACCCATAAAGAGGAGTCGACGATGCTCCTCCAAGGTTCAAAGCCATGGGAAAAGCAAGTCTGAAAACAAGGCTGACACCAGAACAAAATATCATCAGTAGGAGCAGGAAATTGCAAGGCAGCAAAGTGAGCACGAATGACAAATGTCCCAAACGCCTAGCTAAGGTAGGTAACCAATGAATTCCCATGCAGGCACTACTCCCCATAAGATCGGATGGGCGTGTTCTGTGCAGTCAACGCGACCTTTCTGCAGTAGTAAACATATATTCCGTATCTCATACATGAGAACAGCGTAGGCTACTGTATCTAATCTACATACTATTCCGGACTTGGCTCCAATAATTTGAATGATGATAAATTAGAACGGGTTGTCTACAGAAGGTGATATATTTTGTTTATCTACTGCTTGAAGAGAAACTAACTTTCACACTCTTACATGTGTATTCCGGTTAAAATTACAAATTCTATCTCATTTATATGAAAAGTTCACAAACTTCCTCTATCGCCTATACAGATTTAACACAGAAGCAGCAGTATAGCATAATGTTTTCAATGAATTTACTTGCGGTATTGCGTAAATAAGCAGTGAAATCTCATCACTACGCTGATCTCACCCTGCATCTGGGGCCAGAGCGATGGTCCTGATGAGTCCATCCATAAAGGCGACCACCAGCAACTGAGAGTCTTGGGACCAACTGAGCTCCGTAACACTCTCACTGCCGCTGCCCTGCGCCGTACTGCTGTTGCTGCCACCGCCCGTAGCAACAGGGACGTCCCCAGCAGCTGATGGACTGGGTATGTCTGCCACCACTTTACCTGCTGCGAGGTCCCACACTGCCACACAGCCGTCCGTGCTGCCGGATGCGAGCAATCTGCACACACCCGTGTACAACTTTGTAATATGTGAATTGATATCGGGAATAATGGACAGGGTCATAAAAACAAAGGTTAACAATTTTTATATTTGCTATTGAGGATGCGATGTGTCAGGCTAATTAACTTTTAATTCAAAATAACGAAAGTGTTTGGCAAAGCTAATACCAATCAATAAAATGAAACAATCGGTTTGCTGCAACGTAATACCAAGTATGAAAATACAGCAATGCAATTGGCTGCGGTGCGTCAGACCTGGCAGGACTGGTAACCAGCTGTTTAGATGGGATACAGATCGACGTCTGAGGCACCGTCAGTGCGAGTTTCAAGTTAGTGGAGTCAATATGTTACCAACAGCTACTGGTTACATGAAACATTTCCTTCATTAAGTGTAGAAAACGAGTAACAACAATTTCGCGCAAAGGACAGCTAGCAAGTTTGGCTTCAGATACGCCGGTGGCACAAAAACTGACGCCAAACGTAGGTAGAGCTCAGCTCATGATATGGGTGGGCGTGGGATGAGACAACTGTACGGTCTAACGCCCATCCCATGTTCCATTAGGGCAGGGGCCCAGAGTGGTGGATATCGACCCCTTGGGAACGATGAGAGATCTCTAGGAGTCGATTAATACGCGGGGATCGATTGACGCTAAAGACCAATCAAACTTACTAGGCCCTCGTACAGGGCAGTGATAGTATTTATAGAAAATTTTGAAACATATATCTATGCAACAGCCCCCAAGCGGGACTGGGCTTAATACTGCCTAGAATATAAATGCCAATGAGGTTGAACACGTTTTTTCACTTTAACTTTTTTTTTAATTCACTATGTTAATGAAGGTAGGCTATAACTTGTCACTGTACTCAATATTAGTCGCCAAATGTCACGTTAGGATATTTTGTCCGATATTATTCAAATTGATTTTTCAAAGTAAAGTGCGTTACCCATTTGCATAACCCGTACGCTTGAAGTTCTGGATTATAAGAAAACGTCGATGTAGCATCCATAACGTTACTACGTATTTTTTTTTTACAATAGCTGTAAAGAAGGTATTCTTTCCTGTTAATGTAACTGGGGTATTATATTAGGGGGGAAACTTTAGTTTCGTCGTGTATTTATGTACCTAAGTCTCAATTGCTCCACATCGGTAATGCTAATAATGATGTCATGTATTCATTCCACTTAGCTATTGGAGGTCAATGAGAAAGACAATATTCTCAGAAGAAGTTGATGGGTTAAATAGTTTGGAGGCCCTGCATTAGGGTGTAGCATTGCTTTAGTATACAAATACCGGTACTAACATATGCTATGCGCAATGAAGCGTAAATATATCGCCGGGCCATTACACTGTACGTGTGAGCTGCGTAGAGCTAATTGAGTAATTGACTGCAGCCTGTACGAGATCAATGATAAGCCTGTACCGAAAACAGAGCGTGGTCAGGCCAGCAGCATGGTTTTCTAGCGGCATATTTTCTGTGTGAGGGTCAACAATTTTTTTCTTGCTGCGACACGGAGCCGCAACCACACCGCATGCATTCATTTGTACTTGCAGCTAGAAAAAAAAAACAACGATTTGTATGAACATTGCAGCCACCACTGCACAAACAGAGCTGGGTAATTATGTTCGAATTTGCACCGCTGACAAACTGGCACCAAATATAAAATGTGGCGCTAGAACTCTAGCGCTAAGGTAATTTCTGCACGAAATCGCATTAAAGGTTGAACTATCAGCGGCGCATACAAAAATTACCACCCACGGCTTGATTACGTGTAATGTGTACCCAAGTTGATAGCTACTTTTTAATATTTCGTACTGCTTGGTGTGAAAATGGTGTTTTGGTAATTCTGGTATTCAGTACGTTACCTTTGATTATGCAAATATAATTTTTTTTACTTACTTTTCAAGATAAGTGTCAAACATTTAAAATGTCATTAGCAAGTAAGTTAGTGCACAGGTATGTTGTAACTAAAAAAAATAATCAGAGAAAAATAAAACGAAAACATTTCCCACGTTTTGGCAACAATTGCTTATCGCACGGGGTTCTGCTGTAACGCCAGATCATGCAATATTAGTCTCTAGTCAACATGGGCAAGAAAAGCGGTCTAACCAGTGAAGGAAAGAGCAAAGTGACCTCGTTATTGGCTTCTGGTAGGAGAACACTCGAAGTTTCCAAGGCATTACAGTGTGATCAACAAACAATTAAGGCTTATGCAATTGAAGGGAAAGGCAACCGGAAAACTCCGGAGAGCCTCTACGAGGAAATTGACTGCTCGGGATATGCGACATTTGAAGGTTTCTATGGCTAGAAAACAACTTTCTACAAGTAAGGCGATATTTGAAGATGCTGGAGCCTCAATACTAAGCAGGAAGAGGTTCTGCAGAAGCTAGAGAAAGTGAAAAGGGCAATTCAACAACTTCTAACAAAAATTCATCAAGAAAATAAGGTCAAATGGGCTGAAGAGAACATGAAAATTGATTTCTCCAATGTCATATTTACAGACGAATGCAGAGCCACTCTTGATGGTCCAGATGGATGGGTCATCCATGACCGACCTCAACAGACACGGCTTAAGTGTCAACAAGGTGGAGGTGGTGTAATGTTTTGCGCCGGGATAGTAGGTGACACCCTTATAGGTCCATTTGAAGTGGCAGAAGGAGTTTAACTGAATGCACAAAAGTACTGCCAGTTGTTTGAAGCCAACTTGATTCCATGGCTTGAAGACCAGACTATCGCACGCAGATTCAAATTGGTATTTCAGCACGATAACGCTCCATCACACAGAGCACGGTACACTGCTAACTGGCTTGCAGATGGAGGATTTAAATCAAAAGGGATTTGACCTGGCCAGCGAATAGCCCCGATTTAAATCCCATTGAGAACCTCTGGGCAATGATCAAAAGGAAGGTCTATGAAGGTGGTCGGCCGTTTTCGAGCAAAGTTAGTCTGTGGAATGCAGTAAAACAGCTGCAGATTCAATTCCACCATCTGAAACATCAAATCTGACAAAGTCTGTTGATAATCGCCTTATAAACATCATGAAAAATGGAGGTTGCCATGTTTAAAATTAACTTGTTTTGTTCATCACTACTGAACACTAATTTCAGTGTTTAATGAATTGTTTTGGTAATAATTTCTCGGTTTTGGACGTTTAATAAAAATATTCCTGTTAACTTGTACTTATTTCCTCTTTATGACGTTTTTATTAACTTGCTGCATTATTGAGGTAACAGAAAAAAACTCGTAAATAAGTAAATTGTATGATACACTTAAGAAATGGCTAAATATTTATTTTACAAGTGCTGTGTACATTTGCAACATAGCTATACATTCAGTTAATATTGATGTTTCAAAGTTAGACACTTATCTTAAAAAATGAAGTAAAAAAATTGTATTTGCATAATTAAAGGTAACACACTGTATATGCGGCATCTTTTAGCACTTTTTGGCTCATCCTATAAATTGTAGAGCTACCATAAGTCCTCCCAAGAAGGTCCCAATTAATATCGGTATTACAGGTTCATTATATTAGAAAACTAACGCAGTTGTTGACAGGAACTGAACATGCTCGCATGTTACTGAAAACTTACCAAAATTGTTTTCATCAGTCAGTTTATTAGTTACTTGTGTAGGAATCGTAATTACTCGTGCATACCGATACATGCAACTGTTTGCGGGTGCCGACAGTTGCTTTGATTCACAGTGCGTTATTCTAAAACGATCCTTTCGTAAGCATATTCATATATATATATACATATATATATAATAAAAAGAAGAAGAAGCCATCATCAACCCTTCAACGCTTCAATGAAAGATTCAATTTCGTCGGAATAGCACGATTTGTTTTGTTAGTTATACGTCATCAAATGGGTGGCTAGAGTACAGTAGCATTTGAGGTAGAGATTAAAAACTAGCGTTAAGATGATCAATTATTTACGGGCACGGTAGCATCAGTTTGGCTGTTACATTACAAAAAGAGAAATTATTTTGGCACAAAGCACCAAGCCCCTTGGTGCAATCCGAGGGCTTGCAATATGGCAAATGACGCATACATATAGCTACTCCGCATAGTTGATACACGTAGTAAAATCATCTTTCCCGAGCCGAGCTCTGTATATAAATAGTTATGAGAACTGCTCCTGTAGTATCCTCCTTTCAGCTAGAAGCACATCTAACTGTATTCTTGGCGGGGATAATCAATGATACAAGAGATATCAGGAGTAATTTACTTACTCCTCGCGAGAAATGCCCTTGTATTGCAGCACTGACATGCTTAAAAGGGGAAATATGCCGTTATGAATATTCTTAGTAAGATTACCTTCGCAAAGGAGGCTATATTTTTGTCGGAAGTTGTCTTTTTGTTTCTCTTTGCATATCACCAAGATAAGTGAAAAATCTATAGACGGATCTTTATGAAATTTACAAAGAAAATTAGCTATGGTAGGAGGAGTCAGGAGGACCAGGTGATTATCTGTTAGTGATGATCCGTTCAACAGTTTGTTTACCTGCCTGTTTTTACTTAATGACTTCAAACAATTATGAACGCATCTTCATGAAATTTGCAAGAATTATTGGGAACGTTACGAAGAGCAAGAGCAACTGACTAACTTTTCATGATGATCTGTCAGTCCGTTTATATCTATGCTCGTCAGAATGATGACTGAAAAAAATATGAACGAATCTTCATCAAATAGCATAAATTGGTAGAAACGTTGAGATGAGCAAATGGCCAAATTTTGGTGATTATCGGTTCATCCGTTTGTGTGTTTGACTTTATGCACGTCAGAACAAAACTAGAGAAGTAAAGGACTGATCTTCAAGGAAACTAGAGGAACTGTTAGAAATTTCAAGAGGCACATATGACTAAATTTTAGTGATGATGACAGGGAAATCCTAGTTCTATGACCAATTTGAGTTTTTTGCCTTGCTTGGCGCAGGTATGGGCAGTCGAAGTGCTTCAATAGTTTTTAAAGCCTCCTTACGGTATAAACTAGGCGCATCAAGTCTTGCATAAAGTTGAACTAAGACTACAAAATGGAACAAATCAAAACTATGTCAGAAACACAAAAGTGAGTTTGTACATTACTATATTTGTATTTTTCGTGTCGCGCTGTGAAAAAAAAAAGAGATGGGCGATATTTAGTACAGGTTGGAGAGGATGGCAAAGTAAGGAAGCCAAGAAACTGAAGGGACTTTGTGCTCAACCGATTATAAAATCCATGTAAAGAAAACATGTGAAGTATCTAGCAGCATTCCATGGACCCTGATATTTACTTCATTCACTCTGCGATCACTCTACACAAATGAAGTAGATAATTAAGAAAGCAACTGGTAAGGTACTCTGCAGGGTTTAGTAGAATCAAGAAGAGGAGCGAAGAAAATGGAGGTTTCATAGTAGCAATTTGCTTTGAGCACAAATTGACAGCTTGCTAAAAGTGACCTTTAACTGCATCTCACCAAACGCTTAGAAGAGCTGTGCCGCTCAGCAATATTGAAAGCGAGCCGCTCATTTCTGTTGATTACCAAATTGGGAATAGCAGGATATACGTTCTTTATATTGAAATTAGCAGCGAAAGCAGGATCAACGAAAAATAAAAAATTACTCGCATCATTTTGCCAGCCGGGTAAATAACCTAAGATAGAATTGACAAAAAGAAACAATAGCAACTGATCAAAAGTCAGTAACCAAGAGCATCTAACCAGAAAGAAGGGAGTGTAGCGATGATCTATGGACAGGAAAGTATATAGGACACAGATGTAAGAATCACAAGGTGTGCGCACAGTTCAAATGAAAACTAATGTGGCAACTAAAGCACATGTGAAGAATATAAATTTCAGTATGTATTCACGAGTAAAATGATTTCGCAACATCCAATTTTCTTGCGGGTAAAATATCCTCATCCAATGTTACAATACTCCAAATGTAGCGGTTAACTTCCAAAATAACAAGCATAAATCACGCTAGTTAAGAATCATGCAAACCACCGACGAACCGCTAATTCACATACCGGTACCTACGCACAGCTGGTTAGCCAATTTAGTTTTCATTAAAGTACTACCTATCGATGTGAAAAGTAAATAAATTTTTAGACAGGGAACAAAGCATAAATGCATCTTTCTATCAAGTACCACCGAAACGGTTCAATTACTCTGTGAGGTGTGTTCAATAAAGTGTAAAATTTAACTGGTACCGTCGAAATACTGTAGTTAGTTAGAAATAAGCACTAAACACAAAACAATTGAAAATAACTGCACGACACATAGCTACAACTTAACGCTTTACGAGCCAAACTTATGCTCAATGTAACAAAGACAAGCAACACAACAGCACGCACCTGCCGTGTGGTGAAAATGCCAGAGAGGCAACTGGAGCGCTATGATGCAGGAGGATTCTCACAGCATTAGCATCCGATATCTGCCAGAGACGAACGCTGTGATCCCAAGCACCTGTAGCGAGGTAGCTGCAGTTGGGATGGAAAGCAAGAGCGTTCACTGAAGCGGTGTGGCCAGCAAACGTCCTGAGAGGGTGCAGGTACTCCAAGTTCCAGAGTCGGGCACTCAAGTCTGCAGACGCAGTAGCCACGTGCAGATCACGAGGCGAGTTAGCCACACGAAACACAGGGTAATTGTGCCCTGAATACTTCGCCACGCATTCGCCATCAGACATATCCCAGAGACGCATGAACGTGTCCTCCGACACAGACATCAAGTGTGAAGACGTACTAGTGAAATCCAAGTCAAAAACTGGACCCGAGTGACCTCGGAGTGAGAGCACCTCGCCACCACTGGCTTGGCGGCGCGACCGACAGCCACTGCTGCTGCTGCTGCTCGAAGCTGTAGAGGTGGAACTCGAGGCATCTTTTACGTCGCCAGTATCAGCTAGAGGCTCATCAAGCCTGGTATCGTCACATGACAGATAGGTGTTCACTTTATTTTGCTGGCAGAAGTGAGACCAGTGAGGTGTGAGAGACCACACTTTCACAACACTGTCCTCAAAGCCACAAGCTAGCGCATCTACAGAAGTGGAGGTACGGGCACAACACACACCATTAGGTGCGTTGAGGACGCTGTAGAGAGCAACAGAGAGTCCAGGGTGAGGCAGCTGATGCGTACCCTCAATGACTGCCTCCACAGCGGCTAGCTGCTCTGAGGTACAATCCCGCGGGGAGGCACTGCCTGCGGCCGCTTCATCCTCCTTTTCGTAAGCTTCACTGAACACGACAGACGGTACTAGGCCGTCATCTGCTTCAACTTCAATGTAACGACTCAGGATCTGTATCACCGGGATCATAACATTAGCCTCCAATATAATTCGTTGTAGTGGAAGAACATCAATAGAAAAACAACGCAAGTTAAGCTATGTCAACTTACTCTTAGTTGCTTAACCTACAGTATAGACAGTTACACCTACCTAGTTTCGACTACTATGGGGATTAACTTAAGCCTCTGCAGACAATACAATGGACGCTTTTAAGTAGAAAAGAAAAAGACATATTTATCACCCGCAAAAGAAGTGAGAGAGGTGATTATGTTTTCATAGAAGATTTAAGCATATATATAATATACATGTCTGTTCACCCAATGAGTGGTCGAAGGAGTGGAGCAATGTTCATAATTTTTTGCAGGGAGTCTGGTGGGTTGTCCTCGGTGTCCCATGCCAAAAAACTAGGATTAGCTGGTCATCAAAAATGACGGAGATGAAATTTTTTTCTACCTCGGGTGACGGTCTTACGCTACGAGGCGTTCCAGTTAAGACTACGGTATGTCTGTTCACAGAAAGTGGAACCTATTCGTGAAGGTGTCCCCACACAAGATCAACGTGCAGAGGCACAGCACATCATGAAAGCAAAGGAATGAAAGAACTATTATCAATATTTATAATACTTTGTTTAATCTCCATAGCTGCTACTCGAGAAGAATTGAATCAAGCATTAAAAGTAGGAGTAAGAAAATCGAAAGAAATGAAGTGGATACGACAGAGAGCCGTCCTAAGGCCTAAGTATCAAGGAATAATGTAGCTTCTTGGGCCCTTGTGAGCGCGATTCCTTACAAAATGCTTGAAAATAGGATGAACAAGCCTAAGCTAACCTTAGTTCTGTTGGTATTGTACCGCTATTTCTGAATCTAAGACGAACAATGGCGATCTAAGGTGAGGGATTTACTCAGCTCACAGCCGGAACAATATTGTGCGCACGGCGAGAGATGAAAAAGGAAAAGACAAGAAGACAGAAGCGCCCGTGCGGACAGTCCCTTGCGTGGCCCACCGCACGGGCGAGGGTAAGAGCCCCACGGAAAAGGTCGGTCACCTCGATCGGCGGCCTACCTCGCGCGCGGAACAGAAATGGAAATACAGAACAGAGAACCTACCTACCCTAACAAACTAAACTTCTTAGCAGTAACTGCAGCCAGCTGCAACATCCTTGCGGAGAAGGCAGTCGGGACAGCCCTTGGGTTCATGAGGCCCATATATATTGTGTCAGGGAAAGGGATCGTCAGAATATACCCCAGAGGACTAGCTAACCTCATGGCCTATGGCTCATCTATGTTCATATGAGAGCCACAGCGCAAGGCAGGAGCCTCACACTTAACATGCAAGAGAGAAGTGCCGTAACAGAGAATTGGTCAAAGCATCAATGATACCAGAGCCAACTTACTTGCAGGAGTATTGGGTTGTAGCCAGATCGCAGATACCGCAGCAGGTACTGTACAGTGCTGGAATCACTAACACGCACTTGATATTTGCCTGTTCTGAAAGGTAAATATGTGTAGAATAAACCTCAAATTAAACACGTGCAAACAATTCCCAGAGTCATCATAAGCACTTGTACTAAAAATACAGAATTGTTGGAATGTTCCAATGTGTCGTTTGCAGTGATAAGCGAAGGCAGAGTACCTCTGTCAGTAGCACCATGACTCGGGCATCCTTGCGTACTGAGGCACCTCCAATTCAGGCAGGTAGTTCCGAGTCACCACACTCACGAAGATAGATAAGAACTTTTTATTTTTACTCAGAGGCCTTTCCCATCGTCGGGACGGTCAGCAGGTTTTAGGTTTTTCTTTTCTTGTATGTATGTGTGCGTAGACCATTATACTGTATATAAGCAGGTAGCTACCTGAATAAAGTTCATTACTATTTGGACGAGCGAAAAAAGCCTCCCTATTTAGAAAACAAATACAAAGACTTAGGATTTTACACACTCCATAGGCATTCTGCTTTCGCTTGCTACAGCAAAAGACCTCAAGAGAACATTCCAACCTTTTGCAGTGACTCGCTCGGGCAGAGTACCTCTGTCAGAAGCACCGACATACCCACAGCGATGCAGGGATAAGTTTAACGTCTCCGCAGGATTGAAGTGTGCCTGCTATTCAACGTCTCTAAAAATTACCCCACAGAACTACATACTGTCCTCAAGACCGTTCTCCTCGGAAGAAATAGGTCTGCTAAGGACCCACCTGAGATTGCCTATCAAGAAAGGCTCGCATAATCCTCTCGTGTTATCTACAAATATTCACTTCCAGAAAAACGCATTCTGAGCTGCTTACTCGACGCAGCTTCTGATGAAATGTTATGCTTCGAGCTTATCAGCTTATCCAATGGAAGCCCATGCTTTCTTAGAAGGCTAGCATTTTTAAATTTATTTTTAATGAAGAGGACCTCTATCTCCGTTTTACGAGGTCGTTACGTGCTCTCGGGCACAAGGAGACTGCCCAGCCTGGGTAAATGGCTGGGACCGTGCACGGCCCGAAGCAAACCACCACTTGCTGTGAAGCCTCCTCCAACCCACTAGCCTCCCACATGCCCGGGGCTCAAACATTGGCTTAATTAAAGTACGGGCTCCAACATTGGCTTAATTAAAGTACAAGACTTTAGAAATCAACAAATTCTGGATACTGGTATTTCACTGCTGAGAATTGACACCCCGTTCTTTGCATTTTTTTCAGAAGCAAACACCAGCAATAACCATGCCGAAGTGCTCCGTTCATCTCGAGCCGAGGTTGAATGTTGTGGGATGTGCACACACAGCTCTCCGTCCCTCACCGCTTTTCTCTGAGTTTTTCACTTTAATCTCTATGGACGGACTCATAAAATTGACTTTCGGCTTATACCACTAGTACCAAGTTATAATGAGCCGACAGTAACTGACGTCATCATGCGAACGCAGTTTCCTCTTTTGGTGTTATCTTTCCCATTAGAGCCGATGGTTTCCCGTAGGAGGAAAATTAATATCCCCAATCGAGGAGTTCAGATGATCGTCATTGCCGAGTCGGCGGACTGTAACAAAACTCTGTTCTTTACCTCGACGACAACAGAGTTCACACGTAAGTCTGAATATGTAACTTGTTCAAGCTTCAGGAATCGTAGTAAATGCATCGAACCGTCCAAATTCAACTGATCAACCCAGACTATATTCCTCAAATCCAACAAGCACCGAGCTTGCCACGGTCTACAGATTCAAGCCTCGACTCTCCTTGGTCTGAATTGATCGGCTTTCCTTCTCTCTTCCTACAGAAAAAGTGAGACCCAATCGTAAAAGTTAACGAACACAGCTACTCCAATCGTCTCCTGACAAACGACCTGAGAATCGCGGGAGTTTCCCTAACCTTACGAGCCACCCCATCACACACAAACTTACGATCCTAGTGCAGGTTCTGACTCTTACTACACTCATCTCTGCCCGAGAGAGACTGGATACCTAACTGTTGTCACTTCTTAATGAATAAGATTATGCAGTGAATCTCATGGAACTCAAGCCTGTGAATGGCCACCGTATCCAGGCCCTTCCAAAAGACATCATGTGCGTGCATAAAGCAAAGGCTAGCTAGCATTTCTCTGTACTGATAAATTGAGTAGCTAAGCCTCCGCAAAGATGCGGGCGTTCGCAATTAGTATAGGGGCGCCTGGATACTTGGACCCGCGCGATATATACTTCTAGTCCAAGACTTAACTTAATTCAGCTCTTCCTTCTACTGCAGATTCGCGAAGACAGGTAGCTACTTCCCAACTAGCCAACTTACTTTACATTAGTAACTGGCTTCCTTCGGAGAGGCATCGACAGTGTAGTTCTTTCTGGTTCTTACTCTCCTTCATACCACTAGCAAATAAAATCTCAATAAGACCTCTTTTGTTGAGCGCTCATAAATACAGGTTGCTCCGAGAACGCTTGTATACCTCTAATGAGTATGTAAGAGATCTCTACGATCTAAGGAGGCTTCGTAGGTCGTCATCTGGATTAGTTTTACTCATGACAGTCTCAAGAGAGATCTACCTTGACAACGCTAGGCAGGAACCCCATCAGCCGGTCCAAGAACGACTCTGGTTCCCAGATACCATGACAAAACCGGCTTCCGCGAACAATCACGGCACTTATCCGAAGACGGGCAATCTCTGAAGCGCCTTAACTTTACCGTCTAAGCTCGACCTTGAAAATGATTCAACTAGCATAAGACCAAACAGCCCTGGATCCTTCCATGAAGGAAAGTTCCTGGACTAATTTTCTTCTTCCCAACTTTAGGAAATTAAAGCCAAAAAAAAGGCAGTTACAGGCGTGACGCACTGGCTACAAACTCGCCATTGGCTATGTACGTTTGTGTATGGGCGTCGGTGTACGTGCGGGCGGCGTTCAAGTTCGTGTGCTGTGCCTGCTCACTGTATCGCAGATTAGGTTAGGTTAAGGATAAGCACTCTTACGAGGGGAAGCTAAATACAACCCTTACACCTAGAAGAATGAGTAAGATCTCTGGTGTTCTCAGCTTCGATCTTCCAAGCTGGGCCGTCGTTCTGCCCCTGCCTATACGGTATGCAAAGCACCTGCGTATTATACTTCCCGTGTCAATTACAGGATGCGGAAGTACACTATGAGAATGGATAGTTTTCCTTAGTTCAAAGAAATCAGCATCCCACTATGCTGGTGGTTTCTTCTATCTAACGTAGATACCTTTAACGAATTGTAACCCCTCTACAGAAACAGTCTCCAAGCACTGAGATCTCACCCCTGCGAGTAAGCCTTCCAACTGTTTAAAAACAAACTTAATATAAAGACCTTTCCAGTGAGAAAATCTGATCAAACTCTGGATAGATCTTGTACACCTTATATCTCAGTGGTTGAGTATGCCCCTTCTTTCTGAATCACCACATACTGCCAGGCATCCCTTCTCTTCTTGCGGGATTTCTCTCGAACAGTCTATCCCACTTTAGATTTCGATACCTATACAATAAGAAATTGTACATTTAGAAACTAAGTGGTACAACATAGATGAGCATTTTAATTCTAATGATTTAATTTACATAGGTACTACCTGTCCAGCTCTTAGAACTCCTCTAGACATTGGGTGTCATTCATATACCCAAGAATTTAGAGCTCTGCTCGTTATGTGTCTCTAGGAACATGAACAACCTCAGACCCTGTGGGCAAAGGTTCTTGGGATGAGTAGTACATATGGGTTTGAGGCTGTCGCCAGCCCCAGCTTGATCGAGAATCCAAGGTAATGCATAGCCGGTACCATGAGTCCTCAGTTCTGGAGACTTAAGGGGACCGAAACGATCGCGAAAAACTAGTAGTATTTGTGGAACGATCTTGCCTAAATTTAAACATACAGTGTAAAACGTCAAAACAAACACTTTTTGTTCCTGGCATTTTTTTCGTACGACGCATAGAACACGAATTGTTCATAGAAAACAAAATTTCAAGAAAATTTTCAAAATATCTTCTCCCACCATTTTGATGCTAGAGAGCTGCGTTTTTTTTTTGCATTGTATTCGTAATTCACGTCTCTTACAAACGACTGAACATTATTTTTAATTTTCATTTTAGTATTGGCGATACTTTCGTTTTCCGATTTTTTCGAACTTAAAAAATTATATATATATATATACACCTCAAATTAGGTAGGTATTAGGAATTATAAGAAGATTTAAGCCTCCCTAAATAAATACTAAGCTCTTCTAAGAGAGGAAAAGGAAGGGACATACATATAGTAGCTATGTCGACAGAAAAACGGGGAACCCATGCACGAAGGTGTTCCCACACAGGATCAACGCGCATGGGAACAGCAAGTCGGGAAACAAGAGGAAGAACAGACAACAGTAAGATCAGTAGGAGTATNCCCGAAGGCCTAGCTAATGGCTAAGGTAACCTACTCAAACCCCCTGGGGGCGCTACTCCCCATAACATAGGATGGGCGAACCTAACTAACCTAACCCTATGGCCCATCCTATGCCCCGGAGGGGTACACCTCAAAAACTAAAGCGAAATTCAAAAATGTTGTTCAGTTGTTTGAAACAGACGTGAAATACGAATGCAATGCAAAAAAATTGCAGCTCTTTAGCTTCAAAATTGTACGAGATAGAATTTGAAATTGAAAAAACGAACTTTTCAGGATTGTTATAAGAGCCTGCAATTCAGTTTTCTTTGAATAACTCCTTTTCTATGGCGAAAATTGGAAAAAAAAGTACAGGAGTCTAACCCATATTCTTTTCCGATTATACATGGTTGTACCAAGTTTCGTCCAAATCGGTACATAAATGAAAAATCAAAATTTGGATCTTTTGGCGGGAATTGATTCTGGTGAGATTTCAAGAAACCAAAAAAATTCATGTATGTACCGATTTGGATGGAACTTGGTAGAGATATGTAAAATTGGAAAACAATGTGAGTTATACGACTGTACTTTTTCCCATTTTCGCCATAGATAACGAGTTATTGAGAAAAAAAAACAGAAAAACTGTTATCTCCGCATACAATATATATATATATATATACCTCGATTTCTGTGGCGAAAATGAGAAAAAGTACAGGTGTCAAACCATCTTTATTTTCGATTTTACATCTTTCCGCCAAGTTTCATGAAGAACGGGCGAATAATCAAAGAAGTTTTCAAAGTCAAAGATTAGGTGTCACCAGAAAGCCTAGCACCCCCCCCCCCATCATTTCACCCACTTAGGGTTACACTGTCTGCCAAAAACTATACCTGAGTGTCCGTACGATTCCTAGCTACGAACTTTGATAATGTGAAGATTTTAGAACGGTTCGGTTTCCTTAAATACTGTTCCGATCTTGTTACCCATAAGGGCCCCAATTCATAAAGATTTGAGGTAACCTCAGTGTCCAATAGCAGATAGTATTATACCTACTTTCAGATACATTAACAAATACAAAATCCCTGAAAATATATCTGTTAAGGATACATGCCCACACAATAATCGAAGCTTTCCTAACTGCATTTGCTAGGAAAACCCGTACCAGGCAGCTATTTCCTGGACAAACTAATAATGTCTTACACAGTTTTTTTAATGATTCACGATTAACATAATTGGATATTGCATAGATTATACCGAGAACTCTGTAAGCTTGCGCCCCACGTCTTCAATATGGGACTTAAAACACGGCTTTTCATCCAGGATCAGTGCAAGATATCTTATTTGGAACACCCACTCTAGTAGATTATTTATTTATTTATTTATTGTTTTCCCACCGCAGCCGCTACTTGGCGATTCAGCAGTGAATTTCACTAGATATTATTGTTCATACGCAGTATATCAAATTGCAGTTCCAAGTGTTAAGTTGCAACAGTCTAATAGGAATCCATTTATATGTATACAGTTATACTGACGGTCTTCAAGAAACGCACTTTCGTCTACTAGACAAGCTCACTATATTGTATGGAGGAGATTAATATTATTGAGGAATGTATATAAGGTGCTACCAAAGTCAGAGTTGTGACCAACTAGAAGATCTGACAGAGC
>LQNS02015106.1:26976831-26989519 GCA_001587735.2 Parhyale hawaiensis | reverse complement strand
CCAACAAGACAACGACCCCAAGCATACTGCGAATTTAACGAAAGAATGGTTTCAAAAGAAGAAAATAAATTTTCTTCCATGGCCTAGCCAATCACCGGACCTTAATCCAATAGAAAATTTGTGACGTCTTATTAAATCTGGTGTCCACAAACGGTGTCCCAAAAACCTCTCTGAATTAAAGGTTATCTGCATGGAAGAATGGAAAAAAATACCATCAAGAGAATGTGAAAAGTTAATTTTCAGCTATAACAATCGTCTCCATTCTGTTGTTGCCAATAGAGGTCACGCCACCAAGTACTAATGTCATAATTTTTTTTGGTCAAATACTTTTGTCCCTCATTACTTTTGCGTGTTAAATTTTCTTGTTATAAGTGCACATTTGACTGTTCTGTTTAAATATTCTATTATATATATGTTATAGAAACTTCCTGTATTAATTATCCTAGAGCAGTCCCAAAATTTTTTAAAATACATAAAAAATAGTGTTGCGCAAATACTTATGTCTAGGCACTGAATATAACTACTACAGTACTTCTAATTTTCAGTAGCTTCTAGCTTACCAGAATATGATTAGAAATGCATCTCTGAAATAACACAAAACTCAATAAGACATAGGTTTTTCATAAATACTGTATAAACAATAGTTGACCCTAACTGTCCTAACACTCAAACGGATATCTGAAAAACACATTAACTCATCCCTCCAGTTGTGTGACCAAATTTTGATACTTTTTAGCAGTAAAACTGTCTATATATTTTGCAATAATTACGAATAAAAACCAAAAAAGTTGAATAAAAAAAAAAAGAACCTGTATTTTTTGGTTGGTTTAAACCATGTTTTTTTATTTGGTTTAAACCAGCCAACCCTGAACTCGAGTGAAATATATGAATTTCCCTGCATTTCCATTTTTGTATGACCTGAATCTTGACTTGTTGATCAGGTGTTAAGCACCCCAATCACTTAAAATGCAACTATTTAAACTTAATTGCCAGACAAGAGTTGCTTGTCTCCATCTTTTATCTTTACCAATTAATACACGCTAATTAAAAAACTTTAGGTCTATCATTGCAAAATGTAGCTATATAGTATTTTTTGTCAGTTAGCCTACACACAACTGGTCCTAAACTTATGGGGAGTGAATATAGCTGAGCTAAACTCTGCAAATACCCTAGCAACTCTCTCTAAATTTGTTTTTAGTGTTTCACTAACTCCCTATTACCTCCAAGACCCGTGCTTCCCAGCCATAGAGTGTGGCCTAATTGCTTGCAATCGTGACGGGTCGTCTGCTACACTCCATAATGGAAGCACTGTTATCTAATGCTTAGCATGACTTAATTATAGATCTATAGTTACAGTATTATGTAGAAAGAGCAGAAGTACAGCCGCATCACTAGCACACTTACTTTAGGCTGCGCACGGCCGCTTGGCTAGCATCTCCATTGCTGCTCACAAGCTGCCGAAGTGTCTGCTCGTACTCACGATTCACACGGAAGACCTGACACACATTTATTAAATTAGCATTTACAGAAACTACCATAAAGAAAAAAAAATGGCTGCACTTTCTTGACGTTAATTACTGATTTGAAATAGAGATACATGCATCTTTCACCCTAGAGAAGATGAAGTTAATTAGCTCAAGTCAAGTGAAGTCCGTAAAACACTAGTAAAAGCGGTCAATCTCATTGGAACAGGGAATATACTGTATTTACGTATTGAATTTTCAGTACCCGAAATTATTACTACACACCGTGACCAGTACTATCCTAATTGAAGTAAGAACATCCTCAATACTCTAAAAAAGAACCTAGAAGCACCCACTAATAATAGCTTCAATGTTAAAATGAATTATTTCAGTGGTGAGCAAAGGCAGAGCACCTCTGTCGGTGGCACCAGACACGCGTCAGCGTCCAACTCGGGGGCGTCATATATGACCACATATACAGTTTTGAAGTGTACTGTGTAACCCTCATTATTGACAGATTTAGGTGCTCTTGACTACTTTTTGGCTCACTCCTGTGGTAGCACAGTAGCAAAAGCAAAAAGGTTCATCACTTCGGATGGACGAGTGTACTCCTAGGAGTCCATGGGGACAGACTGATTTGGGAGTTTTAGATTCTCCAGATGTGCTATCTTTGTTCGCCACTGAGAAATACTTATTGGGACAATCTCTCAGTGACTTGCTCCAACACAGCACTTGAAGCAGTACCGCCGACATCCCCACGGCATACCAAGGAAGGGGTTCTATGGCTCCCTGAGTGGCTAGCGCTAAAATATACCGTACTTAACCAAATTTATTTCCTATGGCCTACGACTTTTTCCGAAAATAATCCGGCTTGCCTGACCACCGTACAATAGTAAGAAAGAATTTCAGCTACCCTAACGTTTCAATTAGAGGTTCCCTCTCTGCCGAATCGCCGTGTATTCTATCGCTAGCTGTCCCGTCTCCGACAATAATGGTCAGGAATTCTTCTCAAGTGATCGGATTATTGAAGAGAACAATGTCACAGGTTTGAATTTGGCGAGTACCTCACTCAATTCGTTCAATCCTATTCATTTTTCCTCTTTGACATAAAGTGATTTGAAGGAACCTCTGACGTTTGTGTTCAACTAGCCTGAACCTTAGGGTTTTCTTTGCTACCCACGGTAGCGGCGGACCTTACGTGCAGCACAGTTGTGTTGAAGGTCCCGGGAATGATCCACAAGCCAGGTGAGCGATCTTCGTGCATGGCGCTCGGCGCGCTGAGTCGGTAAACTAACTCGGGTGTCCATAGCCACCGTGGGGTACTTGAGTACCTTAGGGTAGGGGCGCGGGACTTCGCACTTTCCGCTAAATGCGCCATAGTTCTCAGTTACCCGTTGTCGGCTGCAACTGTACTTTCTCCTCTGGCACTAACTGGCTTCTATCTGCTGCAGAAACCAATGCGTGTGGGCTTCCCAGTAGAGGGTGCAGTCAATGTTGGCCTTACCTTTCCCTGGTAACAGGAACAAACCTGTCAAGCTCAACTAGCTCTCAACTCCCACTTGAGAGGTCGCTCCCATGTTGGTACTTTTAGCATAAGACAAGTTCCGCCACAAATAATGACTAAATTGTGTGACTAACGAAAAGGGGGTCTGACTAACAAGGTAATCCCCTGATATTGTGCCGGCACCTTTTCTCCGAGCCAGGCGAGGTCTACGCCAATCAAGAGAATAAGACAAATTTGGCGAAGTCCTGCTTAGGACTCAACCTCTAGCAGTAACTTTTGGAGAGCCAAGTTCCAGAACCTTAACTCAACTGTCTATCTCTTCGATCAAACGCCTCGGAAAAAAGACACGAAGTTCCTACGTTTTCAGCCTCGTAATAAGAATCCCGAAGGCCCTGAATAAGTAAATCTTCAAATCCTTTGATGAAGAAATAAGAAAACTTTTTTCTTAACAAAGCCTTGAGGCCTTTT
Organism: Parhyale hawaiensis; assembly: GCA_001587735.2. Classification (NCBI taxonomy): domain Eukaryota; kingdom Metazoa; phylum Arthropoda; class Malacostraca; order Amphipoda; family Hyalidae; genus Parhyale; species Parhyale hawaiensis. The sequence continues at coordinate 26,986,084 of LQNS02015106.1, read as the reverse complement.
CTTTGCAGCATCTTCTTCTCGCTGATCCGCCTCATTACAGGTTCTTTTCATCCCATTTCTTGCATCTGGTTCTCGAACCAGGGTCTGGGAGGTCCAGACCGTGGTGTTATATCGTCGCTGAGCGTTTGATCAACTCATCAGTCCTTTTACTCGACTTTCGGGGCCTCATAGACCGTTTCTTTTGCGTTGGAGTACCAGAACATCCATTTTTCTGACACTCTGACATCCACCTTAGCACGGTACATAGAGCCAAGTTCAACTGCTTTGCAATATCGTTTCGGGATTTACACAAAGCTATAATAGCACTTCTAGTTTCACTTGTCGCTTGCGTTCCACCAGCAATTTTAATATTTTGTCAACTACAGCACTTTTAGCAAAAGCCCGCAAAATCACAAAAAACACAGGCAACGGACAAATGTTGATAGCACATCAGCACACAATAAAAGACAGGTGGAGAACTGGCAGTCAGCCTGAGCAGAGCCCTGCTCTTGCTGAACCTCGTGCAATTTACCAAACGTCGATATCTGTTTTAGAATATTTTCGACAGATGTTTGAAAAAAGTGAGATTTAATGCACTGAGTTTAGGGCCGGCCGGAAACTTTTTGCTGGAGCTGTGCAATAAGCGCCCCCAAAGATTGAAGGGTTCACACTTCAAACATCTCCTTAACAGGGATTGCAGGACAGTCATTCCACCAAGTCGTCCACTTTACCATACGGCTAGGCTTCATAAGCCCAATCTCCACAAAGACTATTTGAAAAATCTTATAACTTACAATATGTAATGTCTCTGAAAAGTACTATCGAACATAAGACAAGTCTAAGTTTCCAGACTAGATTATAGTATCAGGCAAGACTCTTGAAAACAAGAGGACAAAGTCCTTCAGGCCTGCTTATGGACTTCTCAACTTGAGTACGTCCTTAATATCACATAAAGAGTCTGGACTTTCTCAGCCTATACCAGAATTACAAATCTAGTCATCCACAAAATGGTTCCACTTAATCATGGGTTAAATATTTCCTATCCCACTTATCTGAGCATTACCTGAGGCTACCTCCAATCCGAGTCCTCACGATAGACGTAGGCTCTGTACGCCCTTATAATCAAACTCTTTTCAAAAAAGTCGCATAAATAACCGTAGGACTAAGACAAGTTGAAGTCCACGGCCTAGATTTTAGTATCAGGCGAGTTTCTTGTCTTGGGCAACTAGAGGACAAGGAACAAGCTTTTTTTTTTCATTGCCACCCGGATTGACGCCGGCGTCATATTTGTTAGAATGAACCACGATTTGGTTTAGGCTACCCATTTGGGAGCCTTAGCCAGTCGCTGTGCTAGACAAAGTATTACAAGCCCTTCCCATATGGGATAGCATTCTTTATGAGGTACATAGCTTCATGACTCGATCTCTCCGATTAGAGGAGAGCCTCCCTTTAAAGGGGCCATCTTTGAGCTCTACAACCAGTGAAGGGCTTCCCTTTTCCCGGCACCAAATATGAGCCATCCCTCTAGTGGAGGGCATCCTTCAACAGAGGCCATGTTTTGAGCCCTCAATCTAGTGAAGGGCCTCTCTTTTCAGGTGCAAATTCTGCACCCTCCACCTAGCGGAGGCCTCCATCTACAGGGGCCATGTCATGAGCTATCTAATGCAGAACCTCCCTGTACACCGGCCAATTTTTAGCCCACCATGCAAAGGAGGGCCTCCCTTTGTAGGGGCCGCGCTATTGTTATATTATAAGCCCTACATCTCGTGGAGGGCCTCCCTTTCTAGGGGCCACATTCTGCTTATTGCTTACTTACACTGCAAGAAGAACAACATATCTTAGGACCAGGGTGGGCATAAACCACATTTTGTTTTTTGTTTAAACAAAAAACCATGGTTTATATGTTTATTTTGTATATTTTGTTGTTTTTTTTTGTAGTTCTAGAAATTTATTTTATTCAATATTTAAAGGATTTACTGCTTTGTTAACATGTAGCTAGCAAATCATCAACAATCTTAGTCACTTCATTTAGACTTCCTTTGGTAGAAGAATGATTTCAAGAAGAAGAAGAAGGGGTTAAAAAAGCAGTTAGCAGAGTGCCAGTATTTACTATGGCTACATTTAATATCCAATGAGCAGAGATGCTATGATTTATAATTTCAATATAAAATCCTTTGTAAAACATGAATATACACTTGCAATTACAAATACAACTTGATAGAAATAGCTAGCTATTAGCTAATTGAAAAGAGAGTAATGAACTAAAGAAAGTGATTTAGCTACAAAATCCTTTGAAAAACTTTGAAACACTTCAAAACACAAAGAAATTCTATAGATTTAGCTAGCTTCTAGCTAATTAAAAGCAGAGTATTGAACTGAAGTAAGTGAAATAGCTATATGTCAACATCCTTCTCATAAGCTCACTAGCTATCTAATAGCAACTATAAATATTATGGTACTTTTAATTTTCAGTTGTTGCTAACTTACTAGAATATAACTAGATATGCATCTCTAAATTGAAATAACACACAATTTAACAAGTTATAGGTTTTTAATAAACATAAACAATAACCCAATCTGTCAAGAGTCAAACGGATTCCGAAATAGAAACACAATGTTGGAGTGTGAAGTTTTCTGCAGGGGGCAGATTCTGTCCCCAAAACACATACGGTACTTACATCATAACACGTCGATCCGCTTTTCTTCATGTTATGAGGTCTGCTTGTATATATCATCTTCATATGAAAAACAAATATACTTAGAAAGCATACTTCATAGCCCTCATGACCGACTAAGCAAATACATATGATCCTCCATTTGAGGACAATACTTGACATTAACTCCAAAATATTGGAGGGGAACATTCAAGTAAAAAATAATCGCAAATCTGAAGAATACCAATTAGGCGGCTAGCACCACACAGACTCTCATAACTGGGGTCTGAGCTCTGCGTGCAACTTGTATTATTATTATTATTGTTACAAGCCCCTTGGCCAGGCCAGCTAAAATGAAACGCTGTGTCTCAATCATACTGTACAAGGATAATCTGTTAAATTCTCTGTTCCAATGCAGTCAAGAGTTCTTTCTATCTCCTGTCTGAAATTGAGCTGCTCAATGCCATTCGTGTCTGCAGGTGTAGGCTGAGTGTAGCTATCTACTTATTCTCATTGTACGTCGCCACCAATATTTGTGACTGGGCCTAATTACTAGGTTGAATTTTGGCTACTTTGTTTGTACTTGTCAGCTTGTAAGCATATTTTGTGAACCCATTGTGTTCTTAATAAAAGCTAATTATTATTATTAATTATTATTATAATAACAGCTCTGGACGGCTCAGCTGCTGCATTAACTCTTGAGAACACCAAGAAAACAAGGTCAATACCATCCAAGATGGCAGCCTAGGGCCAAGCACACCCAACACAGTCTCGAAGTCTAAGCTATTCAAGTTGGTAAAAACACTCCAAAGATCACACTTCCCAAAGTGAATTTTCTAAAAACCATCGGTAGAGGTCATTTCAGATCATGAAGGGAAGTGTACAGGTCATGGAGCAGCAAACAGTACCAGGGATCACTTGAGATGTTAATAAATAATAGCGGGAGTAGGTACCTAAATAAGCCTCAAAACTGCATCTAAGGTCAATTGGTCATATAGAGTAATATGACTAGGACCCGTCCTCCATGCTAGTATCCGTCCACTTGGCACTAAAAAACTTCGTGTGTGAAAACATTTTTTATGTTTTTGGTGAAAAAATGGAAAATCCACCACCATTTTCGCTTATTTCATTTCTTTCGCCCGCCATTTTCAGGGATAGTGCGACACTACGGTACTTAGCCTACAGTTTAAGCCTATGTCCGGCCTACTAGCACTGCTGGTTTTCACACAGGAAGTTTTTTAGTGCCAAGTGGACGGCTACTAGACATGTTACCCTATGAAGCCCCCGAGTTGTGCGCTGATGAGGGACTGGTGCAACTGACAGAAGTGTTTTGCCAGAGCGAGCCACTAAAAATTGATCTCTGTACCGCAATAATTGGCAGCCAGTAATATTACAATAAGCAAAGCCTGGCACAGATCACTGGGTGCTAGTAAAGTATGAGATCCACAACAGTAATGAGTATGTTTAGCATCATATATAACTATGATACAGTTATAATGTGATTATAATATGTAGGTGTACTAACATGATATGCGTCAATTGGCTGTTATTTCAATTTATAGACTCTAGGTTTAGAGATGTTTACTGTTGTGGATTATAAGGTTAGGTGAAGGCCAGGTATGGTTCGTCTAACATCCCAGTGGGCTCTCATAGGAATAAGCCTAATTTTGTCATTATTTTGAATGTTAGCTGAACCCGTCCTAACCTTATGAGGGCTAAGCTGAGAATGCTCGTATCATAACTATGGTTGTGCATTGTAAAACTCAAAAAAAATATATGCAATAAATGTGGATTTCATTCTTACCAGCACCAATCACTGTTTAAAAGCCACTACACATTAAGCTAAGCTCTTCAAAACGTATTACCTGATAATTTTTATTGAAAAAGTTGTTGGCAACCAACTTGCCAGATGCAGCGCTGAGTTCCAAGTAAATGTGCACAAAAAGCGGGAAAAGCAGCTGGGAAAGTTCCGAGCGACATGGTTCACTGGCTTCCATCATCCATGCTTTCAGTCTGTATGGATAACAAAAAAAAAAAAAATCGACATTTAAGTTTCATGATGTAGTAATGTGCATTCAGCAGAAGCAATGAAAGGCGAGGGATCTGGAGACTGCCAGGGCGATCGATATATCAATTATAATATATAAAATAGGCCATCATTTTTCAGTTAGGAGACACCTTACTAGGAAGATAAACCATACGTAGTCAGTCACACATACCTACTTCGTAGAAAATAAACAATGTACATATAGTAACAAACTCCAGCTGGGCACCTGAGAATACAGTACAGAAACTACCTGTCAGAAGGCAAGTAGATTGAGCAGTCAGAGAGCAGTTTTCCTTTTCCATAGTATCATTGTTATACATAACTAGCATCACCCATGAAAATACCATAGTTAGTGAATGTTTTCATGTACCTTAGTTTAACCTGGGGTAGCACTTTTAACTTAACCCACCCCATCTGAACTAATGTCCGCCACTTAATCCTGTCTATTGTTACACAGTCCGTCTACCTTACAGCGTGTCTAACCTTTCCTAGAGTGAATCACACATTTGTTCTGTCAGCAAAGAATTCATATTTGTGTCTTATTAAAGACATATGAATATGACGGTACTTCTAGCATTCTTCTCTTATGTATTTGCACACCTTTTCTAAGTTTTTTTCCTACAGTTTATGGATGATTTAGTCCTTCATAAACTTAAAAGTTTTAATTTTTTGTCGGCGTATCCAATTTTTCTCACTGTTTCGGGACCCGTGGATGCTGATCAGTAGCCAATCATTTTTCAGCTTTATTTAATGGGATAGATATAGAATAAAGTGCAACAGAATTGGTCAAATTCTTCAGTCACAACAGCGTGATCTTCTGTTCTCAAGATGTCATTGCATTCCCTCAGACTCACACGGTCGTGGCAGATGCTCTCCCAGGGAAAACTACAAGTTTTGTTTTCCCATAACATATCCTGGCTACGCATCTGGCCCTACTAGGAAAGTCATCCACTACCAGCAAAGCAAGTAGCTATAATGATGTAAAAAGCTGTAGATATGATAACGGGTGAACTGATTCACAGTTGAAGTCAGATCTCTAAGTTCCTTCTATGTATTAGTGAAGAGCGTGACACCCACACGTAGATACTAGCGAATTGATATAGAAATGGAACTGCCCATTAACATCAGAGACCGGAATGCAAGGACCAGGCTGTAAATGAGGAAAGTGTCAGTTCAACCCGCACGTTGGTAGCACATGACTGCTATAAAATATTTCCAGGAATAGCATATTAGTTTTGTGTCAGATTTTGATTAGGAAGCCTGATAATGGCATCTGTTGAGTGAGGAAACGTCGGCTTTTCAGAAGGAAAATCATGTAAACTATGCACAGCAATATTAGACAAAAGGTATTAAGAAGAGGGCTTCTGATACTAACGGTATCAGACATTTTTTGGGGGTATCGATATTGGTCCTGGCAAAAGGGGTTCAAGTTATGTAGCAATACTTCAAGTAAAATGATGAAAATTCGACATCTGTGGATGTAACGACTTTTACTACGAATATCTTACACCTTCAACCTTCAGCCGTACGACACTGATGTTGGGTGCTGACTATTTATTTTGACTAGCTGATTCTCATAACTCTTCCTGCTCTTGTGAATATTTACTGGGCAATATTTTCATTACAGATTATCTTTCAATACCTAGCTATCTAAATTAGTAAAAAATGTATGGGCACAATTCCCAGAGTAATTTTATCTCCTGCTGTTGTACTTCTTTTAGCAAGCGTTGCCGCATCCCTAGAATTCAAATTTGCATTGTTTTTCTACAAGAAGGGTTGGCAAAAACCATGCTTTTTGGTTTAAACCAAAAACCAGTTTTTTTGTTAAAACGAAAAAAAAGGTTTTCTGGTTTATTTGGTTCTTTTGAATTTTTGTTGTTTTTTCCCCGAGTTCTAGGACCTTTATCTGACATTTAAAGGGTTTTCTGCTGTGTACACACATGTAGCTAGCTAATCATCCACAAGCTCAGTAACTTCAACTTCCTATTGTAGAAGAATGATTTTAAGATAAAAAGATAAAAGTAGGTACCTGTATTTGCTATGGCTACATTTAATATGCAAACTTAAGAGATGCTATGATATACATATAATAGTATCATAAAATCCTTTGAAAAACTTGAAAACACCTCAAATTACAAATACAATTTGACAGAAATAGCTAGCTACAGGCTAATTGACAACACGAGTAATGAAATAAAGAAAGTGAAATAGCTATAAAATCCTTTGAAAAATTTAGAAACCCTTCAAAATACAAAGATCTCGATAAAAATAGATAGTTACTAGCTAATTAATAGCAGAGTAATGAACTGAAGAAAGTGAAATAGCTATAGCCTATAGTACCTGCATCCTTTTCATGAGCTCACTATCACTAGCTAGGTATCTAATAGCAACTACATATAACTACTACTTCTAATTTTCAGTAGCAGCTAGCTTACCAGAATATAACTAGGCATGCTTCTCTGAAATGAAATACAGTAACACAAAACTCAATAAGTTATAGGTTTTTAGTAAACATCAGCAATAGTTAACCCTAACTGTCTTAACAGTCAAACGGACTCCTAAATAGAAACACATTAACTCATACATTCAGTTGGGTGACAAAAACTTGATACTTTCTAGAAGTAAAACTGTTCATTTTACAATGTTTATGAACAAAAAAATAAAAAAAGTTGAATAAAAACAAAAAAAAAAACATGTTTTATTGGTTGGTTTAAACCATGGTTATTATTTGATTTAAACAGTTTGGTTTAAACCAGCCAACCCTGTCTAAAAGTACATATTGACAGTATCAGCAAAATCGACCCTTTGCTGGCTGATAGATAGCTACTCCAAAAATATGTAGCTGCTACACCAGGTACAGATACCAATAGTATTAGTACATCCCTTATTCATTTCACGCTGCAGAGGTGGGTAGCGGTAATTATTTTCATTCAAGGGGTATCGGTAAAGCGGTAACAAATTTCCTAAGTTACGGTATCGGTAAAGCCGTAATTTTTCAAAGAAAATAACCAGCGGCATCGGTAATCCAGTAATAAAGTGTTAATTTAATAACCTCTACTGCTATTTTGAAACAGTAAAACTCAAAATTAGCTTGAAAATCACCAAATAAGTCTAGGTACCCCAAAAATTTTCTAATTACATTGCATAAATTTTAAAAATCTTTTGATACGCTGATATAAGAGAAAGAGCACTTCATTTCTGTGCAAAATCTTATATTTTCAAGTGAAATGAAAACAATTTCATTTTACCCAAACAGTGCACCATGTAAATAGGCATAGTGAATTTTTAAAATAAATTGCTCTACGGAAATTTCAGACTAATCAGTAAAATCACGGTCAGTTGTAGTTTAGCTGAAGTGTTTGTAAATGTTACACAAAAGGAAATTATGGTAGGCATATGAGGATTAAGATTACTAGTAGGACATGAGGAAATTTCACGGTTTATTGTTTTTGCTTAGCTACCTTAATTTCATTTAGGGCAGCGCTTCTATCTTTATTCACCCCGTATAAACTACAGCAATGTCCGCCGCTTAGGCTAACCCTGTCTACCGTTACGCAGTCCGCCAACCTTACACATCATCTAACCTCTCTTAGTGGTCTGATGTCACCTGTGAATCTCATATTTGCTTTGCCAGCAAAGAGTTCGCACTTGTGTCTTGATAATGGATAGTGTTGCAACGAATTTTTCTCAGTGGCTCGCGAAGACAGAACACCTTCTGTCGGTAGCACCAGACCCGCGTCAGCGCCCAACTCTGGGGCGTCTAAATGGTAGTTTAGAACTGTTTTTGAGGCGTTACCCTCCTCATAGACAGCTTTTGGTGTTCTATCTTTTTTTTCGAGCTCCGCCCCCTAGTACCTCAGGGTCCCAGCAGAAGCACTCCTCATTCTGGTACGACGAGCGCACCAACACATTAAGTTCACCCTTAGGTCAAGAAACTGAAGAGGCTTTGGGTCATATTGATCCTCCAGAGGTGTTCTGTCTTCTCCAGCCACTGAGAAAAATTCGTTGCGCAACACTCTATCCATTCTCAGTGGCTCGCTCCGACAGAACACCTTCTGTCGGTAGCACCGACATAGGCTACCCAAGGCGAAGCAGGGAGGGGTTTCCTGGCCTCCCCTGAGTTGCTGGTGCGAAGGATCCTGATCTGAACTAATTTATTCTCTTGTACTTCGTGATCTTTCCTTCAGACAATCCAGGTGTTTCAACATTGGCCTGGTAGTGACTGTACGTCGCGTCTTGGCCTTGAGGGTACCTGGTAACCATCCTTTAGTGCGTTGCCGTACCACTCCAGGTTTTATCTGCATCTAGTCTCCTTCTGGTGACAGCCCCAGTATCTAAGCCTGTTGCACTTCCATTTTAGTGTACATCATCAATACAGCAGATTTAAGCTGTTGTCCGGTTCGAGCTTTGATTGGGTAGACGTCCCTACACGACTCAGGATTCAATTTCCTAGTCGCAACTCAGGAGAAACTGAGAGAATCTGCTCTTGGGAGTCTCCTTCCCGAGCTGGAGGAAAGTCCTCGTCTATACTAATTGGCTCGGACCGAGACCCAAGGAGAGCAACGTTTTAATC
>LQNS02015106.1:26912177-26931204 GCA_001587735.2 Parhyale hawaiensis | reverse complement strand
GCCTAGTAATAAAATAATAACACATGTAGTAAATATATAGGGAAAATACGTCTTCACTGGTCACAAAACATAATAATACGCATATTTATTCGATGCATATGTGGCGAGACTTTGCATGAACACTGGGTAACTTCGCTCGCTACCCACCTATTTTGCAGGGTAACGAGTTTGCGTAACACCGGGTAACCCTGGCGTGTCTCATTGACGGTAAACAGTTCAATGCGACACGGATTTCGGAGACGGAGTTACCCTCGAGGTCACACTGCGTAATCCGGGGTTACCCAGCGCGCTGAATGCGACAGGCCTCAGATGCATTATCCGCTTTTGTAACAGCACCGGACAACAAGACGCAGTGTGACCTCGAGGGTAACTCCGTCTCCAAAATCCTTGTCGCATTGAGCTGTTTACCGGCAATGAAACACGTCAGGGTTACCCGGTGTTACGCAAACTCGTTACACTGCGAAATACAGTAGCAGAGGCCTGTCGCATTCAGATTGCCTCAGAGTTACTCGGTGTTACGCGGCGTTACTCACTCGGTGTTACGCTATTATATACTAGAGGTGAATGACATATGATTTCTCAAAGCGTAACCCCGAAGCAACCTAAGCAAAAACAAACCCAATGTACACAGACATTTATTCGTAATTATTGCTAATTTTGATGAATAAGCCTCTAAAAATTACGTGATATGTGTCTGCAGATCTTTCCACTAAAAGAAATTGATGAATTACACGAATTGAAGGCTTCTCTCCATAAGCTCAAATTACCGACTTCGTGAGAGCTCAAAAGGTAAACAAACCAAGAAGCGCTATCGAAATATTTAAACTCAGCTAAATAAATAAATAAATATTTGGTTTTATTTGCGACGAATATAGCCTAGTAACAAAATAATAGTAACACATGTAGTAAATATATAGGAAAAATACGTTTTCACTGGTCACAAAACATAATAATACGCATATTTATTCGATGCATATGTTGCGAGACTTTGCATCAACACTGGGAACGATCCGCTCGCTACCCACCTATTTTGCAGGGTAACCCTGGCGCAGGAAGCAAAGAATGCAACGCTTAAAAAACAAACAAAACAAATATCATTTATTATCTCGTATACAGGATACAGTGGATACACCTATCGAGGTTTTCTTCTTGCCTTAATTCTAGAATTTTGAAGATCCAGTAGTGTGAAGAGCAGGAGAAGCAGTCCGTGCTGAGAGTCAATTTAGGATCTCTCATCGTGCATCGCCTGGCCTCTCGATGCTGGAGTGCTCCACGCAGTGTAAATCCGTAGCGTGCCGTCCGGGGAATCGAACCCGGGCCTCCGTTGATGCGAAGCCGAACCGTTTACGCTCTTTGCTTCCTGCCCTGGCGTGTCTCATTGACGGTAAACAGCTCAATGCGACATGGATTTTGGAGACGGAGTTACCCTCGAGATCATACTGCGTAACCCGGGGTTACCCAGCGCGCTAAATGCGACAGGCCTCTAAGTAGGGTCGCGAAGGAAGTAACTCTGTGTTGATGCCAAGTCTCGAAAACATATGCATCAGTGACAAGTGAAGACGTACTTTTCCTATATATTTACTACATGTGCTATTATTTTGTTACTAAGTTATATTCGTCGCAAATAAAACCAAATATTTATTTAGTTAGATGAGTGTTTAGATATTTCGATAGCGATTGTTGGTTTGTTTACGTTTTGAGCTCCCATGAAGTCGGTTTATTGAGCTAATGGAGAAAAGCTTTCAATTGGTGTAATTCATCAATTTCTTATGGTACAAAGATTTGCAGGGACCTATCACAAAAATTTTTAGAGGCTATTTCATCAAAATTAGCAATAATTACGAATAAACGTCTGTGTTTACATTGGGTTTAATTTTGTTGGTTGCAAAAAGGTTAGAATCTGAGAGCTTATTTGAAGTGAAGTAATTTCAATTAAAAAATTCAATGTAACTATTTCAAATGGCCAATTCTCATGCCTGCCTGACAGCAACATCAAAAATTCCGGAAACGACTAGGCGCGCGAAGTGTGGCGACTTACAAAAACGGCGGAATTTACGGCGGTATTCGCGGCGAAATTTTTCGATGCATCACCCGAAATTGATTAAATACTCAAAGTCTGCTCAGCCGGAGTATACGTCGATGTTGACGTCATTGATGACGTCACTTTTTTATGCTAGTTTCTCGTGAGTCCTCCTGTCACGTTCTTTACTTTCTGGATAGGCCTAGCCCGGTATAGCCTAATCTTGGACTTGGCACGAGTCTAACATGTAACAATTGAGCTCCTATGCGCATAGCTTAATTTTTAACCTCACTAACCTAACCTCGCATAACCTGATCTCACCTAACCCCACCTAGCCCAACCTCACCTAAGCTAAGCTAACCTAGCCTAATCTCATCTAGCCTAAGTTCACCTAACCTAAGCTCACATAACCTATTTCAGAGCTTCTTGCAACCCACGTTCACACACACATACAAATACTATGTCAAATTTCGCTTAGCACAATATCGTTTAGTTTAATTAAATATGCTGTGATCAAATAAATGAATATAGCTTTAAGAGAAAGCGGGGCTTTTTCCCATCGAGCCATTTTTTCGGCCATTTTTCCTCCGGGATTTTTTCCTACCGGGGCTTTTGTCCGCATACCAGCATAAGACCCAGCGGCTTGTTCATGTCGCACGACTTTCCAAGTTTCTCGCGACCAATACTGCATCCTCTCGAATCCCAACAAATAAAACTAATTTATCGAATCATCCGTTGAAATTTAGCTAAAGACAGAAACGTTTCACTTGCTTTACGGCAGCATTTTGATTGCAATACTTTCCCGACAAAGCAAGTGAATACTTTATTAAATTGAATGGAACTGAAAAGACATCAGGACATGCTGGGGTGACCCAATATTGAGCGCTTACCCTGTATCAGTTCAATTTGTCATATTTCCGTCAATTTTTTATCTGTGCAACTTTTAAGCATGTCTAGGTCGAGCATTCTTTATTTAGTGCAACACTAGCGAAGAAAATGTCCCAAGAATCCTTACAGGTTCCGCAAACTTTTCAATCAGTTGTCACGCGGCACATTAAAACTCAGTTGCAAAAGTGCCCTCCCAGAAATATGGCAGCGCACGGTCAATATATGGTAAAGTCCGTCATTAATATAATAGTACAGTGTAATTATGTTAGCGGTATGACTTCAAATTCTTGCAATACTGTACTGATTTACGAGTTCTTTAACGCCAAGTCATTTTATACAATTCCGAGATTCACTGGCAGTTTTCATCAGGAGTTGTGGAAATTCCCGTCTATAGAGGAATGATGAAATTGCCCTAACCCTAGAGCTATTATGGGCGCCCGCCGTGCAGCAGCATTACACAGACTGGAGGCGCTGTTCGTGGTTTGGTTTATCAGAGCAGCGACCTGATAACTAGAGCGAGAAGTTCGTTTATGGAGGGAGGTACTGAGGTCAGGGCTGCGTCGATCTTATACTGATACAGTAAGCTCTAATTGTCCTGTGGGACCGTGAGAACGCAAAGATAAGGTACAGCAGAGGTTGCTCTCTGTAACAGAGGCAGCCACACACTGGGTTGGTTTAAGCCCTTTATAGCGGCGCCACTATATATGCGTCACTACAAATGTAAATATGATAAAACTCACAAACTTTTATCCAGCAAAATGAAACAAATCTAATAAGAAAAAGGAAAACAATCTTTACTTCCTTCTGTTCACTGTCCCTTACATTTGACATGTTCCTTCTGCTTTTTATCTGTCAAAATTTTGATCAGATCCTCAAAATTCATTTGCCACTATACTTTATGGCGATGGACGACATCTAGACTCTTTTGTTGCCTGTTTATTCTGACGGGATTTTTTTTATATGCTTCAACTGATAAAATTATTCACTCAGCTTAATAAATTGTGACCATTGCTGTTGAAAATATAAAATGACGAATATTGAATATGTAGTGCCCTGTTCCCTTGACACCCTCAGCACGTGCTTACTTTGCTAATTTTCCAGCCCTGGTCACCCACTTGGTGTGAAGCACATAACCAAACAACCCTGTGACAATAGCAAAGCTACCATTGTGCTTCCTCATCGATTTTCTACTAACAGAGGCCCAAATTTTTCAAGGCATATAGCCCATTCCGGAAAGTATGACCACATTTGGACAATATGATTAGATCATTTTTAGCCGGTGGTATTTCGCACCGAAACTTAACTTATCTGTGATCTGTACAGAAAACTGAGCAGAGGAGGCTACTTTAGAGATACCACATTTTATCTCTATCGCTGTATGTACAGTAAGTTGCTTGAATCGAATATACTGTATACCATGTACTGTACGTCTTATCATCACTACTACTACTTTTGTAACTTGTCGTAAAAGAATGCACTAGTTTAGCAATTGATAATAATAATAACAATAACAACTTTCATTCTATACTTCATTACGCCCCATTGTTTGGCTTCCGTGAGACAACAGTATGCGCTACCTTCGCAGATACATACAGTATATGACATGTAGATCGTTTGTTGCCAGAACCATTACGGATGACATTTATTAACGAGTTTTAGAGTTTCAATGCTGTTTTTTTAGGCTCAAGGCGTATTTCTTGGCCTTGACTTGAGACAATCAGTGTACTTTTGAGCAAATATTAGACTTGCGCTATAAGACATTGGCATATTCATTAATATGCAAAAAATGTCGTTATAAGCAACGCGCAAGCGCTCAATGGATTTCTTTTTAAAGTTACTCCAAAGTGAGTTAGAGTTCAGAGGGTAGCAGTGACCGAATATCCGAATTAACGTATTACCAAATCCGTGGAGCTTCCGCGTTTCTTTCTTTATGTCCTTCCTGGTTACCACGTAAATCATCAGTGATTTTGTGACTCAGGTAAGAGAAGCTGTTAACGTACGTAAGTTTCACACAATCAAGAACAGAATGTTCATGACCTGGCAGGCTTCTTTCCTAGGCCTAATATACATGTACATTCTTTTTACCGTATTATACTCAATACAAAGTTTATTCACTTGGGTCTCGCAAATTGCAAGCAACGTTTGTAATCCTGTAGCGTGGGGATAGGCAAGCACCATGTCGGCAGCATAGCTAAGGATATTTACTGCTTTATTGTTAATATTTCAGCCTATTCCAGCAGCATTCAACTTTGTATGGATACAGTCAATGAACAAAAAAGCGAAGAATGGATAGAGAAGTGAATGTGCTTGTCAACTGTATTTTGAAATAAAATACTGTCGTTAGAAAATAAAGACATTTTGAGTAGTTTAGACATGAGATTAATGCCATAAATTATATTGTAGTCTGGAGATTTATTGTTGAGCTCTCCTCTTGTGCTAGAGATACTCTACTGCATGAGGTTAACACACGGCTAACTAAATTCGAGCGCTTTGACGTTTTAGGCGTTTGAAAATTCTCATTCTCGCGTCTTATGACTGGAAAAGTGGAGTGGTAGTAGGATGTAAACATTCGATTTCATTGTTAGACTAGAGAAACACTTTGAGAGCGCATGCGTCCGCCAAGCAAGGCAATGTTAGCGAAAAATTCAAATTGGTCCTGAGACCAGGATTTTCTTGTTATCATCACAAAAAGTTATTAATTATTATTAAGATACACAAGCCTCGCGACGTGAGAATGGAGAAAACTCCATAAGCTTTGCAAACCACCGTAAGGCAAAAGGAAACCTTGATAGGTGTATCCACTGTGAGCCAGATAATAATGAACATTATTATTTATTACTATATTTCCATTAGTTCGCACTCAAATGATCCGTACTCACCTTTTCTCCGTACGTTCCCTTGTATTTGTCATTGTTGCACTTCTTCCATCTGGAAAGTCCATTCATCAGTTGCTTTAAAGTCATCAATGCCGAGCTTGGCAACAATTTATTCATCTTTTTGATAAGCATAAGAAAACTTGCATGAAAAGATTATGCTATCAGAATTGAAAACCATGTATGTTGCTACTACTGTTCAACATCAGCATTTGTTTTCCTGTTTTCTACTTTTTGATTCCAGTATTTCTTGTTGCTAATTTTGTAGTGCACTCATCGCGCACTGACGTTTTTCAGCCAGTTAACTTCAGACATTTGGAAGATGTATACATTTTATACAAATACACGCAGTGTAGCCGATGATTGAGATACACTACAGCTTCTATTTTACCAAAAAATTCAATTTTGTATAGTAATATCAAGTTAGGATTGCCTTTGGATCTAGACATTATTAAATGATGCAAAAAAACCTCTCAATAAAAATCGGCATTGCAGCATACATACGTATAGTGTCAGCGTCTTCAATTGTTACTTGTTAGTATTTATTCACGGAAAATTTAGCATTGATACTAATTGTAAAATTATAGATGTAAAAAATCCTTACTAATGCGCTCATGAAACAATAAATACATTAAATTGCAATTCATATTACAGTGGGAGCAGACTACTAGAACAGGAAGCTACTTTCCCTCATCCACTATATAGGGACCCGGCAGCAGGAGTCTGAACCCTGGACATTTTTCCTGCGCAGACCGTGTGCGCGTGAGCGGCGTTCACGTTGGTGCGCCGCGCTGCCCGCTGTATCGCTGGTTAAGTTGGGTTAGGTAATGTTAGGTAACGTTACATAACGTTAGGTAACGTTAGGTAAGGTTAGGCAAAGTTAGAGAGGTTACATTGGGTTAGGTTGGGTTAGGTTAGGTTAGGCAAGGTTACGTTAGGTTAGGTAAGGTTAGGTTAGGTTAGGTTAGAAGGTTAGGTAAGGAGGTTAGGTTAGGTAAGGGTAGGTTAGGTTTGGCTAGGTTAGATTTGCCAAGGTAGTGTTTATTTTAGTGATGGCCGCGCAGGAAGGCTTACGTGAACGCAAAATGTCCAGGGTTCCGGCGAGTGCGACCCGGCACTGAGAGCAAAACAATAACTACCGGCTTAGAAGAAAGAATGCCAGCATATCAGCTCGGGCTTGAATAAAAGTGGTAGTATAAAGGCTACCTAATATTTTATACACATCGACAGCACGATACTCGACTGACAACTCCAAGTTGCAAATGGGGCTGATACCAAATCACTTAAACAGAATGACATCAAACAAAAAGAAAACTGTTCGCGATAATGCAGGCAATGAGTTTATCCGGAAGAAACACATATTCATAACTATAAATCAACTGTGGACGACGACATTTGAATCATTGGACACCAAACTGGTGTAAAATTGGCTAATATTGATTTTGCAATTTGCCAGTGGCCAGTGCTCATGTACGCGTGCTTCGCGCCAATAAATTCAATATTTGCGTCTCCAAGAACAGTTTTATTTTTGTTTCAGGTTGACTCTGTTAGGGTTCGCTGGTGCGGACGGTTCCTAATGGCTCTCGCGGGTAGTCCGATTTGTACTGACCGGCGTACAGGGACTGGTCTTGGCAGTTACCAACCTCTGGATCTTCAAAATTCTAGAATTAAGGCAAAAAGAAAACCTCGATAGGTGTATCCATTGTACCCTGTATACGAGATAATAAATGATATTTCTATTGTTTGTTTGTCTGCAAACGGTCCCTGGCATCAGTCGCCGGTCGTCCGACTTGTAGTGGCTGGCCGCAGCAGTTAGCGGCCAATGCGGAAGGTCCCTGGTATCACTCACAAGCAGTCGTGTTTCTGTTGATCAGCCTGTAGTGATGGCCGTAGCAGGTAGCTGCAGACGTAGTAAATTTTGTCCGAATTTTCTTCAAAACTAACGGTTATCCGCATCATATTTTAGATCACTATTGCAAATATTTTCTAGACAAACTATTCGATCCCGGTAGAGTTAAACTTTTTGTTAGTATATGAGACTTTTTCACTAACTTCCATACTGCAACAAAGCCTCTGTTAATATGGTAAAGACTGAAAGCGTTCCTCTCTGAAGCTTACCCACTGAAAACTTCACATTTTCAAACAAAAACTCATTTACCTTAGGTGCATACTTTAAATTCCAAGACAAGCCTACCACGAATCTCCTGTCAAGTGTTATCTACAAATTTCAATGCAGAAGCTGCAATGCTTCGTATATAGGTAGCTCTTGGCAACAGCACAAAGCTCGTATCGACCAACATTTAGGTGTATCCTGTAGAGCTGGTTTACCTCTAACAAAACCCATACACTCAGCTCCCCGCCTCCATGCAGAACAAAATATATAACCATCCTTTCAGCAAGAATAACTTCTACATCATAGACTTTTTCAATTTAACTGAACCCACAATATTAGAGTCCCTCTGCATCCATAGAACAAAGCCTAGCCTTAACATTATGATCTCGGCTGTACCGCTTCACACAATCCACAGTTGATCTCCCACCCTCTGACTGTAAAAGCACTGATGTCCGGGCCCTCCAACTAAATTCGTTCATTCGCGTTTTAGACATCCCCGTGATAACATCTCTTCTCCTCTCTAGTTATAACATAAATAAATGCAATCTTTATGCGCCTAGGTAGGTGATCAGTATAAATTTAATTCTGAAACAATTTTTTACCACATTAATGTTTGGTTGAATTACGCACAATAAATTCACCTGTGAATGGAGCAAAATAACAAATTATCCTTTTTAGATATTTCCGTTCAACGTGATGACAATTGCTTTATTATTTCTGTTGATCGCAAGCTTACTTTCTCTGGATTAGGTACGAGCTTTTTCAGCTACTGTGATGATAAGCTTAAATATAGTAGTGTCATGACGCTTTTAAATCGTGCCTGAAGGGTGTGCTATAGCTTCACTAATTTGCATTTAGAATTTAACTTTCTGAAACGGTTCTTAATTTCCAATGGTTTTCAGGCAAGGGTCATAGATAAAAAAATGAATAGGTTTTTAAACAATCAGTACCTAGGGGACAAGAACTTGGAAGCGACTCGAAATTTTACATATTTGGTATTTCATTTTTTGGCTCACATTCGTGTAAACTCAGGGCAGAACTTCTGAAACTTCTCACCAAGTATTTCCTCACTTTAAACTTTAACGTAATCCTCATCAACAAAAACAGAATTGGTTCTTTCTTTCACTATAAAGATCGCCTGCCTGACTCTCTACGTTCGTCCCTGGTGTACAACTACTGTTATTCCAAATGTGGAATGCGCTATGTGGGGGCTCTACCACGCGTAGCCTTAGTACCAGGGTCGCCGAGCATATAGGCGTTAGTTCCAGGACCGGTCGCCCCTTGTGTAAACCTTCTCACTCCTCCATTCGCGAACATGTCTATCAGTGCAATTGTCCAATTACTGCAAATGATTTCAAAATTCTCTCTTCAGCTAAAGGTAGTCACAATTTGGGCATAATAGAATTTGTGCATCATCAAAAATAAGCCAGAAGTGAACGACATTCAAAGTGCAACACCCCTCTGTGTCACAGTTCCCTCGTAAATTAGGTTTTAAATAATGCGTTCAAATTTGTACTGTGAAATTGTTTAGCGTACTTACCGACTTTCAAATTTATCGATTTCAGAAATTTTTGCTGATGATGGACAAAATGTGTCCGAAACGTTCTTTCATTGCCTGACTAGCTCTTGATTTCACTAAATTTTAGCAAATGGCTAATTTTACTTCCTACCTCTCTTTATTGTGAGAAATTTAATTCTCCGAAGATTGGAAATGTTCCCGAAACGTTAGAATTTTAGTTGCTATTTTGGATTTAGATCTTTGTCGGTATTCTTATTAATTTTACGGAATATTTCAGGGTGTGACCTTAAGCCTATATTTTTGACACGAGATAAACCGTAAGAAAAGTAATTACTCAAGCTTTCTACACTTGAAGAGAGCCATTTTACCGTGTTGTGTGGTTGGGTGCATTTCAAGTAGCTGACCAGTCAGGAGCTGGAGGTCATAGGCGTACGGGGCGAGGTTTGATTGGGGGCATGTATGTAGTTTCAGATTTTGCTTAAATGCTCTGCTGACGAAAATGGTGTACGTTTCTATCAAGTGAGGTTTGTTTGCTAAGCCGATGATAAAAAATGAAAATTTTGACAATATTAGACGGTATCGATTGAGACGTGAGAGCCAAGCCTACTCGACTTGTCTGATCTGAAACTTCAGACAGGTGCGCTAGCTTCCACCTGGTGATTTGAGTTTCAAGTTATTAATACGTAATAGGTTACCTGTGAGACTGTCAGAAACTAGATATTACACCGTAAGATAGAGTTGTTAATGGCTCGACATATTTTTGTTGCTTCTAATGTTTGCAAAGCGATTTAAGGTGACGATGTCAAAGTTCCTTTTTCGAATGAGATGAGGCTGCAGGTGGGGTGTCTGCTAAGCTTCATGGAGAGATATGCCTAGACCAACACGTGAATCGCCCTACTAGGGTTGACAATATATTGGACTTGTTTTTAGCCAACGAAAGGGACCTGGTGCGGGAAATGGAGGTTGAAGAGACGTTTCTTACGGGCCACAGAATCATCATTGTTGTTGTGGACCTGGGACTGGGGCCAACCTACCAGCAAGCTTCAGAAAATAACTATGGAGGCGTACTAGGGTCCTTAAACTTCATGAGTGAGCGTACAAACTGGGAGCAAATGTGCAATGATTTGGCGACGGTTGACTAGCAAAATTTGTGTGAAGGCAAATCTGCTTCCGATATATATGAGCAATTGTGTGCGGCGCTCGAGGTAGTTTGTCCTAGACATACCCCGCCGAAGAGAGCACGAGGAGTAAAACGCTCTATTACGAGAGATAGAAGGGTGCTCATGAGAAAGAGAACTAAGCTCTTCAAGAGAATCCCCTCCATAACTGATCCTTCATTGCGACGCAAGTTACAGGAGAGAGCAGAAAGTATCGAGAACCAGCTCCTTAGATCGTACGAAACTGAGGCAAGAATGGAAGAGGCTAGAGCGGTGGACGCCATCCATAGAAATCTAAAATACTTTTATAGTTACGCCAGGAGTAAGCTCCACACCCATTCTGGGATCGGCCCCCCTTTGTAAGAATGGTGAGGTAGTGACCCGCAAGCGATGTGCAGTATTTTTAAAGAACACTACGAGTCCGTATTTAGTCAGCCCAGGTATGAGGATGTAGATATAAGTGAGCTGGCTTCGGATGTTGGGGCTCGTATTGAAGACGTCCAGTTTACGGAGGAAAGCCTGGCGAAACACCTTGAGGACATCTCTCCGTCAGCGGCGCCTGGACCAGACGGCATCCCTGCGATTCTTCTGCAGAATTGTAATACAGAGCTGAAGAGGCCTCTGTAGCTCCTCTGGAGAAAGTCCTTAGACACGGGGGAGGTTCCAGAGTTACTGAAAAGAGGTTCAATTGTCCCTATATTAAGGGGACCGAAAGGCACTTGGCGAAAAATTATAGACCGGTGACGTTAACGTCACATGTCGTCAAGGTTTTTGAGAAACTTTTAGCGGAACAACTGGTCAGGCACTTGGAGAGATCCAGATTGCTCAACCCCCGCCAGCATAGCTTTCGCAGTGGGTGGTCCTGCTTGTCCCAGTTGTTGGAACATCAGAAACTGGTGTTGGAAGCTCTTGCGAACTTATTAGCTGTTGATGTGATATACCTGGATTTTGCCAAGGCCTTCGATAAAGTCGACAATGGGATATTGCTGCGGAAGCTGAAAGCCCTACAGGTTGACGGCCGTTTGTTGAGGTGGATTCACAACTTCCTCACTGGCAGAAAACAGTATGTTGTTGTGGATGGGCGAGCCTCTGCGGAGTCGGGGGTGGTGAGCGGTGTGCCTCAGGGATCGGTTCGGGGACCCCTGCTTTTCCTCGTCCACGTGTCCGACATGGATGCTGAAATTACTTCTGCGCGGGCTTCGTTTTTTGCCGACGACACCCGATTGCTCATGGCAGTCGCTGGTGTCCAGCACTGTATGGCGCTCCAGGACGATCTGCATAAAATATACGAGTGGGCTGCCAATAATAACATGGCATTCAATGAAACAAAATTCGAGCGGCTCCAGTATGGCACTCACCCGGAGCCCAATTTCAGGTATATCACCGCGAACTAACACGAAATTGAGTGCAAGTGTTCCGTCAGGGATCTGGGCGTCCGGATTGACGATGGTGGAAACTTTAGCGAGCATATTGACGCAATAGAACGCAAATGTAGGCAACAAATGGGATGGATATGGAGGACATTCCGCACACGGGAAGCCAAGCCAATGCTTACGCTGTATAAGGCACTCATTGTCCCCCTGGCTGAATACTGCTGCCAGCTGTGGAGTCCAGGTGCTCTCGGCGACATCAGAAAAGTTGAGGGCATTCAGAGGACTTTCACGGTGAGGATTGAGGGACTGCAGCATCTCAAGTACTGGGAGAGAATGGCATTTCTCTCATTGTACTCGCTTCAGCGTCGCAGGGAGCGATACATTATCATCTACATGTGGAAAAGAATAACGGGCCTGGTCCCAAACTTCACTGATCAATCCCTGCAAATCAGTACGAAGCAACATATCCGCCTGGTTACTCTTTGTGAGATACCTGCCTACAACACTAGAGCCCCGGCTAGTGTACGAGCGATGTGTGAGCGCTCGTTCTCTACCAGGGGGGTTAAGCTGTTTAACTGCCTTTCGGCACAGCTTAGGGAGTTTCGTGGAGCGCTGCCTTCATTCAAGAAACAGCTGGACGTGTTCTTGGATGGAGTTCCTGACCAGCCCCCGTTGCCGCACTGCCCCCTAGCCGCCGAGGGTAATAGTGTGCTGGACCAGCTGGCGTAAAGGAGGGCGCAGGCGATCTAGTGGCATCCCAGTGACTCCGAAGCGGGCGGCGCATCAGCGTGGCCTGGTACGTGGTGCCCAAACGTTATCCAGGAATACAGTTCCATTCAATTCAAGTCGAGTCAGCTTGGCTGTGATCGCCTTCCACCCAATCGAACGCATATAATATCGGTAAACCACTCGTCAAGAACCAAAATAAAATCCAGTATATTCAACTGAAGTACAGTTCTATGGGTGCTTTGATTCCGAATATCACCTTGGTTTCTAAAAGTCAGGTCAACTTTCTCAACATCACCACATGTGTTTATTTTTCGTGTAGGTGCAATACTTGTATGAGTATTTTCCCTTTATGTAATTTTGAAAATAGCGGTCGTTGTGCCCGTGATGTTCATATCGTATACGTCATTTCATAGCTCTTGGCAAGTCAATGTTTTTTAAGCGATATGATACGGCTTCAGGGAGATGCTTGAAGATTATGTCCGTTGTACTTTGTTGCATCTTCCGCAAATATAACGTAATTTATGACAGGAATCCAGTCATTAACTTCGTAGCGTTCTTATTACACTGTTGACCGTCTACTCTTAATGTACAGAAATCTTATCGAATTCGAAAGGTCGGATTTTTTTATCATCGATGTGGAACATAATCCTGACTTGATTTATAGCAGTAGGTGTAATTTTTTTTCAATGCATCGAAATTCTACTCCATCAGCTGACAGACTTGCAACAAAAGCGCTTTTTTGTAAACCAGTGTAATGCATGTGTTACATTTTCGATTGATGATAAGAGGCTTTAGTTAAATTGTAACTGGATTCCTATTATGAACATGATATTCGCCACAGATGTAAGAATGTATAACAGGCGTATTCTTTCTTGACAATCTCCCCAATGTCATATTCAGCAGTAAAAACATTGACCTGTTGTCAGTCATAAATTATGATGGATAACCTAAACATAACATTCACTACACTACTACTACTACGATAACTACTACTACTACTACGATAACTATGCATTAATCACAGAAAACAAAGATACCCGTAAAACTACACATAAAGCTAAATCGCCGCGGAGATAGTTCAAAAACTTGACCTGGGAAACCAATGTGACATATGGAATTTGTGCATTGACAATAATCCAAATCAGTTTAAACTACATTAACTTTACATTGTTTTAGACAAGCAAATTACCTAATATTGTCAGAAGATCGAGTTGTTTATAATCTACTAGGCAAAAAAAAAAGACTTGATAGAGAGAAACGGGTGTCATTTTGTACATAGCGCCTCAGAATCTTGTCGTACAGCAGTTGAAAAACTTAAAAATTGATTTGAATGCTCACTAGTGCCATAGATCAATTTGACTAAAAGAATCGGCGTCTGTAAAAACGTGCCGATGCCTCAAATGTGCTAATTCTCGCCGATGACAATATCCTCCCAAAATCCGATACTTTACTTGTCGTTACCCGATTAATCAGCATACCCCAAAGAAAAACCACTGAATCCATCCAGTACGGTACAGATTAATAGGATTCTTTCCTGCTGGAGATAAGGTGTCAATGCAGGCATTGTACTCGCGTGTATTTCAAAAACTAAGGAAAACATTTTGAGGGCGTACTCAAGACCACAGTCTCAGCCTTTGCCATTTTCCTTGCGACTTTTTGTTTCCCACTTTATTTCTGAAGATTTCTGGGCCGATTTTGGTTCCAAAACATTTATCATCTTCAGCTCGACCTACGATCACTATCAATTTACTCCTAGGCGCCCATACAACCCTGTTAGGGTTGAAAAGGCGTGAAATGGGTTTGTCTCATGCGCTAATTTTTTTTTGCTATTGGCCCAATAAAAATCATTTCAAGCACTAACTTCTCATTCCGAGTGGCAAGCACCATTCGTTTCTCCAAAAATTCATCCATATTACTGTCAGAGCTAAACAACCTTTTTACCTTAAACACTAATGATAATTATTTGAACAGTTTCCCACTTTTTCTTGCAAATTAATGTATTGATTTTGTCGATTTTAGTCTCAAAAACTTTCTTAATTTAATATCTACCTGCACGACCCATTTCAACCCTAGGCACAGCTGTCAGATGTCGCATAGTTGCATTTATCTGCCGAGCTAAAAGGCGTGTGCAGCCGAGCGACATCTTCGCTGATTTCGACGGGGAATATTGAGTGTAGATCAAGCTTGCTGCGACATGTTAATGCACAGGTAGCAGCGAAAGGTGCTTGCGCCTGTAATGTTTTAGGGCAAATGTAGTATAAGTTGCACAGAACAGATATCGTAAATATTAATCTAATGAATTTTATTGCTTGTTTATACGACGGTGTTCGTTTCCTCGTACACAATGCTCAACGGCTGAGTGTTTTGTACAATCTTGAAGTTTGTGAAACAAGGATTTTGACATATATGTTTCTGCAGGCTACCATCGTTGTAACCTAGATGGAAATTCCTTTAATATTTTTGACATAATAGATGGAATTGCAATCATTTAAAGTAATTTTCTTAAGCCGACTTCGCGTAAAGTAGTAGTGAATAGATAACAGGGAGAAGTGGACTGCCAGTTGCTTTGAATTACTTGAATACGACGAAAAAGATTGGCCTAGACCCATCCTGATGGATAAGCTCTTCTGACAACTTTCGCGCCGATTCTGGTAAAGCATTTGTTGGCAAAAGGCCCCTCTCGGCAATTTTTGCTTCTCGTTTGCATTGGACGTAAGACAACCCTTGGTTGGCACCATCCTGGGGACGCGCCCGTTCGTTAACGTCACCCTATTGTCTTGTGACCCATATCTCCTATGCCTCCTGAGGGGTATTCAGTCAAGCTGCCTATTTGTTAACTATTTGTAGCAATTAACAAGTACTTCATTACTCTTATCACTGATGCTTCACAACGTTACTTTCGCTTCCATTATCTTACACCCACAGAGTTCATCGGTACGGCACCACATCATCACTCTGTGATATCTGTGCAGTCTCGAGCTTGGATCACTGAAGCGTGAAGTCGACACCAAAGTCTGACACACAAGACGCTGTCTCCCACACTTGTAGGGGAACTTGAGGCACGCATAGCCCAGCGTTCCCTAATACAGTCAGGAGACGTGCATGACAGCGTGCGAATCCTCCAGGGCCGTGAGCAGCACATGTGAGGGCCTGCCCCTGCACTGTGTCAGCACAGACCATTGGTGGGGCACGAGTTGTAGGTGACATTACGTGCATGCCGCGTGTTTCTGCCAGGATATCGATGCTACAATGATAAGACGTTAACATTAGTATGAACGACTACAGTATGGGCTCCCAATGCAAGCGCAACTAAGGAGCGAAAAGGCGCCTTCGATTGCCGCATCTAAAAGTAAACCTGTATTAATTTTTTCACTGGCGTCTTCTGTGAGCTCGTTTTGCAGCATTTAGAGAACGCTACACAGTTGTTTCAGATGAATCCAGTTTATAGTTAAGATACTTTGCCTTATGAGCATCATCAGGGTTTTGGATAATTGTATTGTTATCAAAATGGGTGACCACGTCCACGGGTTTACTTTTCCGTAGAGACCCCAGCTTCCAGCAAGATTTGCATCGTACTAATTGCCTCTGCCGAAGAGATGATGTTTTCTCGAGTTTATCTCTTTGTGTGCTCCAAGACAACTCAAAAAGTTATGTACAGATCATTACAAAATTTACAGGGATTGTTAGGTATGATGGGAGGAACAGATAATTGACTTTCAGCGAAAATCCGTACTCCCGTTGGTTAGTGTTAGTTTGCTCACCTCTTTTTCTTTTTTTGGACGTAACTCAAAAAGTTATGAACAGAGCTTCCTGAAATTTGCACAATTTTTCAGGACTGTTACTAGGATCAACTGGCCAAATTTCGCGATGATCTGCTTGTCTCCATGTTTGTTTTTATATATTTCAATAGTATAGCTCACAACGATATAAACGGATATTCATAAAATTTGCAGGAATTATTAGAAATATTAAACACAAATGATAAAATTTTAGTGATGATCAGTTCGTCAGTTTGTGTGTTTGACTCTGTGTTTAACATAATGCTTGTCAGAACATTATTCGAAAATTACCGACGGATATTCATGAATTGATTAGGAATTGTTTGCAATTTTAGACCGTGCGCAGACGAGAAACATCTTCGCTTATTTCGACGGGCTAATTTTGTGGGTAAATCCAGCTGGTCGCGACATGCTAATGCACACGCAGCAGCGAAAAGTGCTTGCGAATGCTACGTTTTAGGGTAAAATAATTAACAATAATTAAATAACAGAAAATATTTGCTTTATAAATTTTCTTGCTCGTTGATGTAAATCAGACAACTTTTATTCCCTCTACAGCGTCCTCAGCGACAAAGGCTGCCGCCCCATTGAAGCAATAAGCGACGCAATGCGATTTTTCCGGGACTCGTGTTGCAGCAATGCACGGGCGTCGCGAGGCATTGCAGTTGCGGCGGTGGGGACAGCAGACTGCTGTACCCTCCGTTACAATTTGTCGTGCAACAAATTTGTCGCGTTGCACGTCGCTTGTCTCGCCGGTGGGGCCACGGCCTTAAGTGTTTTGCACGATCTCTAAGTTTATAAACGGAAATTCGAAAAGTACGTTTCTGCTGGCCACCATCGTTGTAACCTACAGTAGCTACAAATTCCTTTCATACTTTTGACATTGGAAATGGAATCGTAACCACTAA
This sequence comes from Parhyale hawaiensis, assembly GCA_001587735.2. NCBI lineage: Eukaryota > Metazoa > Arthropoda > Malacostraca > Amphipoda > Hyalidae > Parhyale > Parhyale hawaiensis. The sequence goes on along the minus strand of LQNS02015106.1, from coordinate 26,913,845 downwards.
AAGTTAATTACTGAGAAAAATGCAAGCTCTACATGCCATAGTGAATACATATCAGGAAAAACCAGTCCGGAAGTTGCTCTGAATTGCTCGAAGGCTGCGAAGAAGATTGGCCTAGTTCCATCCTGCTGAATTCGCTTCTCAGGCAACATTTTGGCCCAGTCTGGCAGAGCAGATGTTGGCGAAATGCCACTCTCGGCAATTTTTGCTTCTCGTCTGCATTGGGCTTTAAAATGCACAATTACCAGATATTTTTTGGCGAATGGGTCATCCGTTTGTGTGCTTGACTATATGCCTGTCTTAGTGTTCGCCATAACTCAAAAACTTACGGACGGAGCTTAAAAAAAATTACGGAAGCTATCATTAATGTCAAAAGGCACAAATTGACCACATTTTGGAGATAATAACAGGGAAATCCTGGTTTCAGAACTAATTAGAGTTTTTCACGACCAATTTAAATTTTCCGTAAACATTGTCTTGCTTGGCGGATGCATGCGATATCAGAGTGCTCTAGTTTTTCTCTATGCAATTCTGCTAGAGTGGAAAACAGCGATACATTACAGTACTCGGGGTTTATCTGAGTGATTTATGCATTTTGCACAGTTGTTCCATGTTTTTCACAACAAAGTTTATCGCTTGCACAAGATTTTCAGTTTGACTTCAATGATGTTGGGGTGCTTGCAAATGGTGATAAAATGCGACCCAAATCATTATTTAGGAAAAGAGGTGAGAAAAATAATGGTATTTGAAAATATACAACTATTAACACTACTTTAAAAATACAAATTTTCCTTTCTTTATGATGGCGGACTTTTTTCTAGCAGAAGGCCATGTATTCGCGCACCCATCTATCGCGTATGACGTGTTGTACTCCTCATACGCGATAGATATTCGCGAATGAATGAAATTTCGTAAAGATCCGTCCATCAGTTTTTGATTGTCTTGGTGACCGACAAGCAGACAGACAAAGGAAGAGAGGGACTGACAAAGTCGACAAAAACATAACCTTCTTGGCGCAGGTAATTAACGAAGCCTAATGCTATTATAATGCATTTGCAAAAAATGGTAAAAATTATAAATGCAACTAAAGGTTAAAATTGGTAAATAGGCAAAATTTGTTTATGCTTGACAGCTAATTGAGCCATTTTAATTATTTCACTAGTCCGTGCCGTAAAACTAAGCTTAATGGTAATCACCAATACATATCATAGCTTGACAGTTCATAATGACACTAGTGCTGCTGCCGTCTCGTATTTGTAATGTGAGATACATCATTAGTTCTCAGCTCAATCACCATCTCGGTTTGTGCCGTGTGTGCCTGTGTGATTGGCCACGTATCTATTCTCTCACAGTTACGCTACCGTGTTTACTCGCGCTGGCCGAAAAAAAAAAGTTTCTGCTATACGCTGCTCAAATGTATCCGTTTCATTCCAAAATTTTGTACGATTGCAGAACTGTTAAATTCTGACACTGGATTATCAAGCACTGAAATCTGAGCGAGTTCCTGCACGTACGGAAACATTTTTATGATATAAAGAAAGAGTGCGTTCAATGTCGCACCAAAATGGGAGTGGTTACTACGGCGGATCTGCGGTGACCGTGGCCCCTGCAGCATGACGGGCGTTTCTTGCGAACTTTGTAAGGTCTGCTTAGTACTTCAGTTCAAGAGGT
>LQNS02015106.1:26834840-26848736 GCA_001587735.2 Parhyale hawaiensis | reverse complement strand
AATGTATTTAAAAATGTATTTAAATTTTTTTAAATACATTGTATTTAAATACTCGAAAATGTAGTTAAATACAGTATTTAATTACACGTTTTTGAAAGTATTTGTAAATACATTTTCAAATATCAAAATGTATTTAAATACAATTGTATTTAAATACTGCCCATCACTGCATATCGGATTCCCTTAACCATCGTGTTTACTGTTTGTTGCAGATACTTCGACAGACGCAGGTTGGTCCCTAATTGTGCTGGGACCTAAAACTGCACATGGTTCGTTTGTGACTGAGAAACTTTAGTGAAGTGTTGTGCTCCCAGTACAGTGTTTACTTAACCCCTGTAACTTGTCATAGTCTAACTTAGACCCCTTGATCCTTTCTCCCTTTTTTGAGTCGTCATTTCTGTAAATAACAGAGGATTCAGCTTTACAACTTTAAGTAAATTTGCTTTGCTACGTGTATGCATCGCTATTGGTAACGACACTTAGGATAGGAAATATTTTAGTTCGACATAGCAGCCACCCAACCAGCCACGATGAGCCTAAAACTCAACAGCCAACTCCAGACTACGTCAGCAACCAAGAAGGCTGGGCGCGGGCGAACACCAAAGCAAAACGGTGGTGCTGCTGAACCAGCAACTTGAACAACAAGAGCATCAGCTTCAAATGGCTGAAACTAGAGCACTCTGAGAGCGCATACCTCCGCCAAGTGAGGCAACGGTAGTAAAAAATTCAAATTGGTTCTGAAACCATAATTTTCTTTGTATTAACTCCAAAATCTAATCATTTGTGCCTTTTTATATTAATAACAGCTTGTTCAATTTTCTTGAAGATCCGTTCACGACTTTTTGAGTTATAGTGTTAACAAACGTTATGACAAACATAAGTCAAACATACAAACGAACAAACCGATCTGCACTAAAATTTGATTATTTATGTCTTTTAACATCACTAACAACTCTTATAAATTTCATAAGGATCCATTAATTATTTTTTGAGTTATTGTGCAAACAAGCATAAAATTAAAAACAGTGACAAACGAACGAACGAACAAACGGATCATTACCACAATTTGGTCATATACTCTTTGTTATATACTTAACAACTCATGTTAATTGCATCAAAATCCATCCACAACTTTTTGAGTTATGGCATCAAGAAAAATGAGGCAGACAAACAAACAAACAAACAAACGGATGAACATATCTTTACCAAAAGTTAATCGTCTGTTCCTCCTAACATACCTAATAATCCCTGTAAATTTCATCGAAATCTGTTCATAACTTTTTGAGTTATCTTGGTGACAGACAGACATACAAAGAGACAGACAGACAAACACGACGAAAACATAACCTCCTTGGCGGAGGTAAATATGGGACAAATGAACAAAAGACGTCGCCGACTCTGGATCCGAGTTCGAACAAGTGCCGGAGCTGTGGAGGCGAGGTTGGTGATGCTCATAGCCATGTTGAATGTAGCATGTGTTATGGTAAGTCGCATTTAGACTGTTTCTACCTGGATGCACCCACAATAAGAACACTCATCAACAATCAGGTACCCGTCCTCTGCATTGCCTGCAAGGACAGCTACTCGACCACGATTGCGGCACTCAAATCAGCTAGAGAGGAGATCCATCAGCTGAGAGATCGGATAGGAACACTCCAGCAACAAATTTTGGTTATCCCAATCAAGACAATTATGCAACGTCTGGGAAATGTAGAAAAGAAAACCTCCCACAAAGATGCTGCTAACTCGGCGGTCGGCGAGATGGAGGCAAGAGAGAAAAAGAAAAAAACGTCATATTCCGAAATGCGATTCTCTTCGAAGGAGAAGACGACTCTAGGGATGCCGAAGTGATCATCGAACTCCTGAGTAAATCGGGATTGGAAGTCAAGAAAGAAGACATTGTGTCCACCTCGAGACTGAGGAGGGGAGCACAAACAAGGTCAAATGGGGTTGTGTCAGTGGTAGCTCGCTTCAGGGAGGAAACTACCGCAAAGAAAAAAAATCCTTCTCAGCCACTCAGACATCCGCATACAAACAAAAACGAACATTACGAACGGTTTGACGAAAGCTCAGCGAGACAGAGTGTCAGCTCTATACCGCGTGAGGGATGAAAAAAATGAATCCGGAGAACGCCTGAGGAGGGGAGAATGTTGGGCTGTATGGGGTCCAAGATCGGATCCTTTTTTAAAGAAAGTCCCAGGAAGGACCGAGACGGATTGAAGATAGCATCTTTAAATACCAGACGCGGTCTTTATTCAAAAGAAAAAGACTTAGAAGAATTTTTGACGAGGGAAACATTGATCTACTTTTTATTCTCGAATCAGACGTGAGATATTTAATGCGGGGACCTTTGCAAATTTCGTAGTAAAGACCTAATTGATGCTAAGCCCGGGAGATGAAATCCGAACTTTAGCACTCATCCATCCGTCTTTGCTACAGTACACCCGAGTTCGTGAAGATCTCATGAGTCCGGACTGCTGTTCGGTGTGGCTCGACGTAAAGACGGTTAATGCGAGGAAACATTTGATCTGCGGCTTCTACCGGGAGTGGCGCCATGAGGGTGAAGAGCTGTCGATCGGAAACCAGCGAAATAGACTTCAAATCAACCTAAACCAAATGAGTCTGCAAGGAAGGAATCGGAAAATCTGTTTTTGCTTGGGGACATGAATTTAGACCAGGGCCAGTGGGTCGTACCTTCATATAGACTGCATAGTCTCTCCGAACTCCTAAAGTCGACGCTTCCTGCGAATGGACTTCGATCGGCGGATGTCGGGAACACTTTCCTTGCCACAGGCAGAAGTGGAACGAAAATAGAATCTCAACTCGATCATGTGTATCTTCCGAAGCATTTTAATAACGAAACTGGTACAATTCCATTCGGACTGTCGGACCATCTACCCATCTACCTCAAACTTTCCCTTCAAGAGAGAAAAACATCATTTCAGAGAGTTTCGAAGAGAAATTTTTAAAAATTTTTCGAATGTTTCCTTCCTAAGGGACCTCGAGGCGCAAAACTGGGACAAAATCAGGACGATCAGATCTGTCGATGAAAAAGTATCGCTATTCACAGAGAATTTCACCCATGCTCTCGACCTTAATGCTCCATGGAAACAGTTCGTGAATCCTTCATCTTATAGGGGAGAGTTGACGGCGGAGACGATGGGAGAGATGAAGCGGAGGGACCAAGCACGCAAAACACTCCAGTCTTGTTCCGGATATGAATTTCAAGCGCTGCAGGGAGAATACAACAGAATTAGAAATCGGTATATAAAGTTGAAGAGGAGAGACATTAAAGTGGCCACTCAAAAGAAAATACAGTCTGCCATTAGTAGCTCTCAGGGAATATGGAACGCGGTTAAATCAATTTTGTCCCCAAAGCAGCAGACTGAATGGTCAATTACGGAGAATGACATAACAGTGACCGATGAAAAAGAGTTGAGTGAATTATTCAATTCATTTTTCATTAGTAAGATCGAGAAGTTGCGGGATAACATAGATAAAATTAGTGCGAGGGATCCTTACTTATTCATCGAAAAACGGGATGCATCGCTTGAATTCAGACCGATCACCGAAACTGAAACGAGAGATATTATTAGATCAATAAAAAGTAAGGATTCCGCAGGCCCAGATGGTATTACAACAAAGATCCTTAAGTTGTCGCTCGACACCATCGTGAAACCATTGACAAACATCATCAATGAGTCATTCTCGTCGGCGAAGTTTCCGGTCGAATGGAAGACTTCTATTGTGGTACCGCTACACAAGAAGAAGGACAAACAATCACTCATTAACTACAGACCCGTCTCGTTACTCAGCCGTGCCTCGAAAATATGAGAGAAGGCTGCTCACATGCAACTTCAGTCCTTTTTTGAAAATGCGTCTCTCATCCCAGATGAACAGCATGGATTTAGGAATAAGAGGAGTACATCCACAGCACTCATGAGCGCGCATAGTCAATGGATGGAGGCAGCAGAGAAAGGACTTGACACCGCAGTTAACCTCTTCGATATTTCAAGTGCATTCGACACCCTCAACAAAGATATTCTATTGCGCAAATTAGAACTGTTTGGCGTCTCGGAGGGGGGTGTTCAGTGGATCAGTTCGTTCTGGTCGGATCGTCAACAAAGGGTCCGAATCAAGAATGCACTGTCGAATCCAAAAAGAGTAACGATTGGATCACCACAGGGGTCCATTCTAAGCCCGCTGATCTTCCCCATTTACACCTGTGACTTGCCAAAGTGGGTGGAAGGAGCTGGACTGACATGCTTCGCGGACGACACAAGTCTATTCGTGTCAGGAATAAAACGTAGCGACATTATTGAGGACGTTGAACGACAGTTGTTGCCCATCTAAATGTAAAATCTTGTAAAATATCGTACACCTGTACGTAAAAGCGTGGTTCCTATAACTAAAACTTATATGAACTATACGCTTGAAAAAAAAAAATTACATTACATTACATTTCGCGCAGTGGTCATTCGGGACACAAGCACCCTTAGGGCGAGCTCACGCTTCACTCATCTCAATGCATTCAATCACGAATGTGAACACGAGCTGTACGTTAACTTTTTCTGCCCCTGTCCACGCGTAAAAGTGTCCTTCATTCAAATGAATTATGCCACGCGTTCAGTTATGATTTAGCTTCTTTATATTTTCGTTAATATTTTGCGTCGGTTTGAAGTCACATTTGTATCCCATGATCTTACAGCCCAATTTGATAGGAGCAGTCTATTCTGAAAATACTAATAGCTTGATAAACCGATGAAAGTGAAATCAGCACGCAACAATTCGCTTCGTTGTCAAATCAAAGATGGCGTCAGTGTTCTTACAACATTTTCTGGTCATCTAGTTTTCGTGCGTTAAACGAGTGTACGGTGATTCTGATCGTTAAGGTGGCGATAATAAAAGCATTTTCGCCGACTTGTTCGTGTTATGAAAACGCCATAGTTCAGTATTTAAAGATTCTACTCACTGAACTTGAATGATGTGGCTCATGCAGAAAAGGGCCGTGCTTCATCCTTCAGTGTCCCGCGTTTGCTGCAGCTGCTTCTATCGAATCAACGCGCCGCGTCCGTCAGTTTGACTGAACGCAGTACGACAAGAGACGTGTGAACAAGGCCTTATACGTCCATACTGAAATGTAAGTAAAGAGAAACTATAAGGTGAAACACAATGCTAAAGGTCATAGGCGTCTCTTGTTGTCACAGAAACACAGGCGTCACCACATCTGTATGCCGCGGAAAAGTTGAAAACCAATGTTCGGTCGTCTTCGTTTTTTTTAGAATTTCTCTGGGATTCGGAGGTTCGCATTCGCGAAAAAAAGACGTTCCGAACCCGTAAGTCCCAATCTTTTTTTTTGACGTCGGTCCGAATCCGAATCTTCGAACCCAAATTCGGGATTTGGCCAGTAAGAACAAATCCGCGGATAAAGGTATGCGAACATTGGGTCGGGACGCCCACTTCTGGTTAGCACTCCACCCGAGCACAACTATTGGCCACAAAACAGTTTTTGCTGCAGTTAAATATTCTGTATGGGTAGTGAACGGAGTTAAGCTGTGTTGTCGATAAAAAAGAAGCTTTCAGAAATTGTCCGGAGCAATAAATTTATCCTTTTTTGTGCAGTAGCAATTAATTTAAGGGTTATTTATCCATCACATTCTTGCTCCCGGTGTCCTAACGTCAATGTATGCTCGTTTACACACATTATTTACCTGGATTAGTTGAAAGAAGCAGTAACACAAGCAAATGTTGTCACAAGGAGGCCGGTGATGGACTACCGCGACTTCATTCAATGGCAACATTACTAGTGTTTGCAGGAGCGTAGCTGTTGAGGCCATGAGGAGAAAGGAAGCTCTGAAGCACTGTTGAAGGTTAGCTACCTTCTTGCGGTCACTATTCCTTATAATTTTATAACTCTCACAACTTCATCACAGTGTCTATTTCTCATAGTTTATGCTTGAACGTACGGTAAAAATTTGTCATGGGCTTTACAGTCGCAGATTCAGTGAGCCATTGGCGAACTAGCCTATGTTAGGTTAGATGTCTCACCAAATCGTTGCGGCATGATATCATCGAACTGGTTAATTAAGAAATATTATTTGTGGCGCTGCACACATTCGCAGCCCGATCGTACGATTAGAGTTATGTTACAAAAAAGGCAGACTGAACTAATAATCCAACGTGAAATGAATGTAGAATGCAATCATTTATAGTTTCAATGAACATATTAAACCAAATCACGATAGCGCCATTTTATTTGAACTCTTCGGAAAGATATGGTCCCTCAAACACAAATTTGAAAATCACGTACACTATTTATCCATATACTTACATCAGGTATAAATTACTTACAGGGAGATGTACAAAGATCCTTGTAACATAATTCATAATGCACCCAAGTTCAATATGCACATCTCTTTCGTAAGGGATGATTCCAAAAACATTATTATGATTGAACTTGTACAATAATAAGCATCCCGAATGTCGGGCTGCTTGGCAAGGAGTGAACACTGCTCTGAGATGACGCACTTTCAGCGAGATATTGTAGTAGTAGTTTGTTATAAATTAAGTGTTCCATGCTATATTATAGTAGCCAAGCATTGTAATACTACATAGTAGTGTACTGGAGCTGGAGTGAACGACGACCGAGTTTGCTGCATCACTACATCCGCAAAGAGTTGTCATTCAGGGGATACAGCAAAATGTAAACAAACTCAACAGTGTTGCCGTAAGATATCACGATTTCCCTGATAATTTCATAAAAATTTCATTGCGCAAAAAATGAGATATGGTCAATTTTGTGCTAAAGTTATTTTTTCCGTTTTAAGTGTATAAATGGTGTCGCTTGTAGGGTGCACTACATTAGTAATTAGAGAAAATAAAACCAAACCACTCATCCGCATTCGCACTTAAATAGAGGACACCGTACCCTTTAACTCAGAACTGAGTGAAAGGGTACTGGGTAAGAGCAAATAATTACGATAATCAACAAAGCAACAAGCCGGATTAGATAATAAGGTTTAAGAACGGCCGTGCGTAAGTAATAAGTTAATAAAGTAAGTAATTATGAGCAGAATGCTTTGTCCACTCGCAGTGACGCTTAGAGGTAGAGTAGTCAGAGTGACAATGACGCTCCATACAAGGGATGACATCAGCTACGAAGGGAAGAGCAATAGTAAAAGGCCGTTAACATTTGGTTGAAATGAGACCCGTCCATGCGGGGAAAATTTTACGCAAATTATAGTGATGATAGATGATAACGGGAAATCTTAGTTTCAGGATCAATTTAACATTATCATTAACAATTCCCTGCTTGGCAAAGGTGTGCTCTTTCAGAGTCCTCAAGTTTTCACACCCTTGAGAATAGAGTATTGGTAAAGAGCAACAGAGTTTAACTGCTTGTCAAGCGCTCCATCAAAAGTCCAGAATAATTCTATAATAATGATAATAAACTTTATTTAATAGGTACTCATGTTATAGCTGCAGCGTGCAATCTGTGAAGCTGTACCCATTCGCCAGCATCAGGTTATAACCACTTAGTTACGCATAGGGCAGTTGTCACCGGCTGGAGGTGTCGTAAATACTACCGATTCAACGAGCTTGCCCGTTTCAAGTTCGGCTGACGGCTCCAGAGATACCTAAAAGATTTTATTGTCAGTGTGACGGCAGAGTCTGTTCATGGAAGTCGGCTGCTTTATTGAGGAGAGGTCGCCAAAATTCAGAGCAGATGATACAATAATTATTAGGCATGTCGCATTAGATAGTTACTGGTTGGTGTTTTACGACTAAATTTCTTATAGTCTAATTCGTGCGAAATATAGCTGAAATCAGACGAGCGTGTGTAAATGACGACTTAGCAGTATATATTATTGGCTTAATATTCTGACTTCGACAAAGACGAGGATAAAGGGCAGGACATGGTTTGCGTTACGCTACGTATTTGAGACACACTCTTACCCATTAAATTCATACAAATCTATAGAATTTCCTCCTTTGGGTTCAAGCATGAACTCGGAGAATAATATTATTATCACTCTCTGGCACTTAACCAGTTAGAATAAAATAATTTTTTACACTAAACTTGTTTTCGTGCTAGTAATATAGAGAAATTTTCAGCGCCGTTTCGTAGTGGATTCCTTGCATTATGCTGATAAAAGGCATATCCTGGCGACCAGCTCCTTGAAAAGGTGGGGCCAGCTCGCCTACAGTTTAAGTCAGGGCCAAGGACTACTATCATCCAGGACGTGCGCCTTGGCCCTGACGTGCGCGGCCGGATTCCTGACTGTGCTAGCAGAGGCCGAGAATAACAAATACTACAAGGCCACTTCTTTGCTGCAGTTTGATAAATTTTTGCTTGTATGTCTGTTTGTTATTGTGGATGCTTGTAGTTACAAAGGCTTAACTATAAGTCAATTTGAAAAGTCTAACACTGGAGCAACTTGGCTTTCTATAAGGTGGCCACAAATTTCACACCAAAATGCGTGTTAAGTTCGGCTAAAATTCATATTTAAAAGCATAACAGGACATAAAAATCATTTATAATATAAACATAAAAGCTTATTACCAGTTCGTCGAACTGAGTATGCGATTTCAAACCATTGTTGGGATGAAGTTTATTACCCAACGGTACATTAATGCCGTTCTTGAAAGTGCTAAAGGTCAGAGAGAAATCCAAAATGGGTTTGTCCACGACAATCTGGGGCAAGTTACACTAACTCAATTTTTCTGAATGAATAAATGCACAAACCTTTCTTCGATCTTCAAATAATCAAGTTCTTTTACTGCTTCTGTAGGTCACATTCAGGTTTGAAAGCTGAAATGAAATAGTCTGTCCTCCAGTGGAAAATACCTGAGTTGTTAGTCTTCATCATGAAACAGGCACATTGAATATACTGGGAGTGATCGCAGATCGCGTAGAACCACCAGAAAATTTGAATTCCGTAACCCTGGGAAAGAAGTCGAGTATGTTAGTTTAACAACTTCTTCTTTCCCGGAAGCCGTGCTGAGTGTCACAAATGCGCTGGTGCGTCCTCATCCTCAGGTGTGAGTGATGCGATTCTTCAGGAGGCGTTCGACAGTTTTGTTGAGAACAGAGGTATAGGTTAATAGTTGCTGGGGCTTTTCTGATCCTCCTTCCCATGTATTGGGGTCATGTTAGCGAGTTTCCAATCTTGTAGAACTTTCCCCATGCTTAGAGATCGATTGACTATTTCGAGCAGCGGCTCTGCGATGACAGGAGCCAGTTTTCATAGTAAACGGAGAGAATACAGGGGAGCTGGCTTTGTATAGCTTCAATTGGGTCAGTTATCGAAGGACCTCATACTAGGTAAATCTCATGCTTCTAAAGAATGTACTACCATCGGTTTTGATAGCAGAATATTCGCAATACTTTCAACGGTCAATACTGAAACGGAACATTGGCATAAAATGGAAACTTTGACCCTTAGGTCACTGGTAATTTCACCTTCGGAGATTTTGAGCGGACCTATAGTTTCTTTATTGAATCGTTTTTCATTTACATGCTTTACATAAACATAAAATGCCTTAGGGTTGAGTGTTGCCAGAGCGATTACAAAAACGTCGTTTTCCTTCTCGTAGCCCTGTCTTTTCTCTTCATTTCCCAACATGCGATTATAAGATTGCATCTGTTATCCTGAGCTTTCTAACACACTTGCCGCCTAGCACTGCAGTTTTTGATTAGATCAGATAGGCGGCAGTAGACGAACCAAGAGGCCCATTCCCAAAGAGACACGGGAACTTACGCTTTGGCCCTCTATGAGCTACTGCCATTATGTAAGTCGGATGTAGAGGACTGGGGAAACGAAAAGAGAAAAAAAAAGGAAGACGAAAGAAAAAAAGAAAGAAAAAAGAGGGGGGGGGAGAGAAGAATCTCAACCAAAAAGATGATCATGGATGCACGCAAGCATGATCGATAGCCGCTGATATGCGGAGCTTAAAGACATCGATGGAGCGGAAGTGAGAAGAAGTCGGCTTAAGATGGCCTGGGAAGTTTTGGCCGTTAAGTGCTTGCGACTCGCCGAGGAGGAGTTCTTAGCTGTGGAGGATGTCTCTCCCAATGTATGCTAAGACGATTTTTAAACGAGTTGACAGACTCCGCACCAACAACGTCGGAAGGGAGTTTATTCCAAATGCTGACTATGAAATAGGGAAGAATTGCTGACTTAAGGTTGTTCTTCGAGCTTCATGCTTGAGTTTTTGACCGTTAATGGTTTCGCAAGTGATCATTAAGGTCTCTTTCAAAGAGTCCCGCTGTAGGTACATCGTGGAAGCCATTCATTACTTGAATGTTTCTATCAGTTGCCCCCTGAGTCGTCTCTGCTCGAGAGATCAGACCCACTTCTCCATGGCGACGTTCATATGACTTGTTTCTCAGCTGAGGTATCAATTTCGTTGCTTTGCGTAGGACTCTTTCCATGTTATCGATAACTTTACACAGATGTGGCGACCAGAATTAAACAGCAAATTCTAAGTGTGGCGGCCTCACTTATGCCTTGTACAAGGGAGTGATGATGTCCTTGGACATGTATTGGAAGTCCTTGTAATGAATCTCAGCCCTCTGATTGCCATTTTCACACTCTTGTCAACTTGCTGACTGCATTGTACTTAGTTTGTAATAGTGATTCCCAAGTCACGTTGTTGGGTGACTGTAGCCAATTCCGTTCCATTCATTTTCAATGGGGTGGAAGGTTTCAGCCCCACGTAAGTGTTCACCAGCCTCACGTGCATTACTGAGCATTTGTTGACATTAAAGCTCATCTGCCACGTTGCGCTCCATTCCATGAGCTGGTCAAGGTCTTGTTGGAGCTCGGCTCTTTTCGTGGCAGGATGACAGTTTTGTATCATCCGCAAATAGCTACACTGATTTTTATACGGATGTTAAGATCGAGACCATTGATGTAAATTGAGAACAGAAGCGGGCCAAGCACGCTACCTAGGGAACCCCTGATGATACCTGTGTCCAGTCGCTAGACTCTCCTACAAGCTTCATTCGCTGCTGCCGACCCGTAAGCCATGCCATGATCCATCGCAAATGGTCACCCTGGATGCCATGAGATTTCAAATTTTTCATTAGCCGGTGATGACTGACTTCATCAAAAGCCTTTTGGAAGTCTAGATACAGTAGGTCAGCACCCTTTTCTTCATCTTAAATATCTGTAACCTTTGTGAAAAAATCTAGTAGGTTTGTTAAGCAGCTTCTTCCATGTCGGAAGCCATGTTGAGTGTCGGATATAAACTGATGCATCCTCAGATGATCAGTGATGCGCTTTTTGAAGAGGTGTTCGATGATTTTGCTGACGAGTCAGTAAAACTGACTGCTCGATAGTTGCCGGGGCTTTGCTTATCCCCCTTCTTATGTATCGGTATTATATTAGTTAGTTTCCAATCCTGCGAAACTTCTTCCGTTCTGAGAGATCGATTAAACATTTTGAGCAGTGGCTTCATGATGACTGGAGCCATTTCCCGTAGCATACGGGGAGTAAGATTATCTGGGCCTGTGGATTTGTACACAGTCAAGTGGGTGAGTTCTTGTAGGAACTCGATCTCCGTGAAAACACAGGTGTTAATTAGAGTAACTTGCATCAGTGCTGGTTCATGAATATTCGTAACATTTCAACATTTTAATCCAGAAAGATCACTGTTGGTAAGATCTCTCTTATTTGGGATGTGTCGTTTGGCGGCAGTCACGATGCTCTTCTTCAAATATCAGAGCATTGTTCAACACTGCAATCTCTCTAAACAGTTTCGAAGCATAGTCAAACCAGCGTAAGGAGTACAATGGGCATGGCTAAGAACGCAAAGCAACTTTACCAAATCCCACTTAAGTGCGTGGTATAACTTGTCTCAATCGATAAAATTATATTTAAATTCGAATATTAAAGTGCATTCGTTAATAGATAACCTTATCAAAGATCGGTGCAGCTTTTCTAGCAGTTTGACGAAGTTCGTGGCAGCGTCCAGAGTCGCGACTGTACAGTGGCGAGGTCGCTACGTCCTCTTTACGTGTTACAAATCTCTGTGAAGATCTCCAGTGCCACTGTAGCGGGAGAGCTCCCACATATATAAATTTCTTTAGCTGCTTTTGCCTAGATAGCTCTGTCCCCGGGCGGCGACAGTTCCCATGCGCAAAGACAAGGAAATTAATAAACATCGTACGTTTTTTTATATGGAAAAATGAAAATAACAAGCGTGCTAGAATACATGAGAAGTCACGGTTCGAACACCCGATGGTCCCGAACACAACGTTAGTTAGGTTACAATCAAGCCCTAGCCCGCAGAGCAGGCGGCAGATCGTCTGCGCCACCGACAAGGGCGACACTTGGAAAAAATCCCAAAGAACAGGGCAACACCGGTTCGCAATACTTCGAAGGGAAGATCATACATGGTTAGACATTAGACAATTATACCACATACGGCACTAAAGGCCCGGGATCCACGGAATAGTTATAACTGCAGACAAAATGATATAGGGAACACCACACTCGTAATTTAGGCACTTTTAGTCATCGACAGCGAGCAAGTACATTCAAGACTCGAACCGGAAAACAGAAATCGACAAGGTGACTCAATATAAAGGCCAAGGTGACTCAATATAAAGGCCAAGGTAACTCAATATATAGGCCACGGTAACAGAATAGACCACATAACGCACAAATAGGCTAGGAAACTCACAAATAGGCTAGGTAACGCACAAATAGGGTAGGTAACGCACAAATAGGGTAGGTAACGCACAAATAGGCTAGGTAGCGCACAAATAGGCTAGATAGCGCACAAATAGGCTAGGTAGCGCACAAATAGGCAAGGTCACGCACAAATAGGCAAGGTCACGCACAAATAGGCAAGGTCACGCACAAATAGGCAAGGTCACGCACAAATAGGCAAGGTCACGCACAAATAGGCAAGGCCACGCACAAATAGACTAGGTCAAGCGTGATTAACACGGCAAGGTAACGCGTGATGAACACGGTAAGGTAATGTCTTCGGTGAACACTGACTTTGAATATAAATGAACTATTAAATAAACTCGCAATAGGAAAAAACAGCAACTACACAGGGAAACTTTACGGTAAACGAAAGGCACGACATCCACTGAAAGTCCACTCGTAGTCCGGTAGCTCAATCAATGACCAAAGGGAATTTTCACACTTGTGACTCACTAATTCTTAACATAAATAAATTTACCAACGTGACACGTATGTAGACCAGCTTGTGAAGAAAAATTACACTGCACTCGTAGCCACCACAGAACTTTAGCTAATTCGAACTGTCTGGGAGAACCTTCGAAGACCACCTAGCTAATTTTCAAACACGCAGACATCCAAGAGGGCGTCCAAAGAAGGGAGATGCAAAGCGCCGGTACGGAGTACGATGGGGACAATGCCCATGGGTACGCGTCAAACTTGCACATTCTAGGTACGGACCCAAGCTGGCGAAACTGCAGCCAAGTAGGATTAACCCAGGCAGAGGCTCAACGTCCCACCGCCAGCGGTTCGCCGTGGAGGTCTTCATCGCTTCGGCAGTTAAGGTCTCAAACTCCCTCCTGAGAACGACACAAACCACGGTACTATAATGCTGAACAAAAAGATTAACAGCATCTGAAACTGGAGAAAAGCCCCGGGACCTCCCATGTCACAATAAAGTTCGCACGGTTCGTGCGGGGAGTGAAAAGTTGAAAGCACCCCTTTATGCGTGGCTACGTCGCGCCCGACTTCGCTGGTCGCTGCCTCCGCTCTTCGTAGACCTCGGACGTTTATACGTGTGCCCCCTCCATAAGCACATCGTAGAACCGCACCTTGTAGATCTGCACCGTATTTACTTTCCCCCTTCTATTTCATTATACTCCGGCCGGGGCGTGAGCCTTGGGTGGTCGTGGATCCA
>LQNS02015106.1:26809436-26829924 GCA_001587735.2 Parhyale hawaiensis | reverse complement strand
GGGTGGAAGAGTTCACCAGCCCTACTTGCATTACTGAGCATTTGTCGACATTAAAGTTCATCTGCCACGTTGCGCTCCATTCCATGAGATGGTCAAGGTCTTGTTGGAGCTCGGCTCTTTATTAATGCCTACCCTTCGAGAAATGACGTTCAATAGTCAGGAATAGAAAAAACAGTATGTAATACCAATAGTTTACGACCAGTGCCGCGCTAATAACACTAGAACGCTAAACATGGGTACCATATACCCTATGAAGCTAACGTCATGCTTCTTTAGACATGTTACAGTAATGTGCGAGTTCCAGCATTGCCTATAACGTCAGTATATATGGAGTATATATGCGTCACTCTGCTCCGCATCTGGGATTTTCGGGCAGATACGAATAGGGTACCTCGCACCCGTGTTAAGTTTTACTGTACTATTGTACTGCGGGGTATGATATACCCATGTTTAGTGATAACGTACCCTGGACGTCATTTATGCTATAAATTTTTATGTAGGTTTCGAACGAAACATCTTGCAAGTTGCTCATCCTAGCAACCAGTTGGGTTTAGGGATGCATATGTGGGCGCGGCATTAGATGAATAATCCTAAATTATATTTCGTGTTTTTTCGTGTGTCATTACCACTAAACATAGGAGTATTATACCCTGTTTTGGAAACTGATATTATAGTAAATACCGTATGTAAACTTATTTGAAAAAAAGACAACATACTGAACTTGTGGTATCACATAGTACTCATTTGCAAGCACATTCAAGGGCTTAAAATTTATTGTAGAACGAAATTGTCATTTCTCTGTATCTAGAAAGGGGTATTTTCCCCTTTTCTTCCTGACAGTTGGTGCACAGTCTGTGAGCTGGAAACTTCCTGGCATCATAGACAAGTTTCATAAAAATTGGCGGCCACGTTTTTGTTCTGCAATATTTTTCTAGATTTTTTTTTATTTATCGAAAATATATGAATTTTTTCATGAATGGATTTTTATATCATATACTATAATTATAAATAATTTATAGGTTGAAACCAAACCTAGATATCTTAAGTTAGTATGTCGGTATTTATTTTGATAAAATCTCATGTATACTATTCTATAATTTTCCAAAATAGGGCATAATATACCCATGTTTAGTGATTGTATTACTCGAAAAAATATAGTCTAGTTTTCCAGGGTTAATGTTAGATGCCAAACTTGTCAGTTCAGTCAGTGCTTCTTGCCATAGTCTGTTTTGGTTTAGCATTCATTGCCGGCGCAGGCCCTTGGTCGTGTTGGCCTGCAGGAGTTCAAGTTAGCTGGCAAAGGCATTTTGTTGGATTTTTCAAAACTGCGTTTTAAGTTACTCAGTGTTGCATACAGCTTGTTTGCGTTGCACTCTCTGTTAAGATGTGGCCCGAGTACGAAATTTTAATAAAAATATTAGCTTCACCGACGTAGAATTTCAAGGCTATCAACATCTTTGAATTTTTAGTTGATTTTCTTCAAAATCTTGCTTCTGTGGCACCATTACCCGTCTCCGTTGTGATCGGTGTCTTCCTTGAAGTGATATTACAGGTAAATATTGTTATTTTCAGGTGTACTATAAAATTAGCTGTTGAGGATTTCATGGGACTGAGTTGAAGCAAGAGTTACTAATGCTGAAACGGCTACCACAGTTAAAGATACCTAATGGGATTCCTATCGAAGGGAAAGTACGCAATGTTGACACACTGAAATGATGTTTGGCAGACCCATCGCTTGGGAAAACTCGATCGAATTGTGGAGTGCAGAAAACTGTATAAACGTCACCTTCGTTTTGTGAGGCAGTTGTTCACAGTTAGCCTCAAACCACTACAAACATTGGGATTTTTTTTTTTTTGCTGTAGATAATCTGCCAAATGTCTAAAATACCACATGTCGGTAGCTGTAGGAAATGGATATGAGCCTTAAATCCGAAAAACAACCTGACACTCTCAGACACAAAATAAATTACGCTTACAAATTGACAATGGTGTCGACAGCACCTGAAAACAAACTGAAGATCATATTCACAGCTGAAAGTAGGGTAACTCATGATGGACATGATGGATGGGGAATAAGGGAATATCGCCACTATTGTGTTTCCGCCGGCGATACGGAGGTATGATTGTACCGGGATTAGTTTGGAAATGAGGTAAGGGAACGTTTTCGCCAGCTTAAAGGAGGAAAATTGCTTCAGCTTACCATCGACTTCTTGGATCAATTTTGTTATCTTGGCTTGAAAACATGCCATTACAGAACGAAGCGTCGAAAGTTGATAAAAAATAAGAAGCACGGCAACGCTGTCTCACGCTGCAAATAAAGTAAGGTAAATATTCTTGTCGTTGATGGGATTCAATGGCATACGGTTGATGGTTATCACCCGCGAACGAAGCGTGAGAGGTGATTATGTTTTCGTTCAAGATTTGAGTATACATGTCTGTGTTAAAGCACAGGAGTTGAGCAATCTTCATATTTTGTGTAGAGAGTTTGACGGGTTGCCCTAGATGTGAGCCATCCTAAAAAAATAGACGTAGCTGTCCATCAAAATGACGTCGTTAAATTCTCTGATCCACCAGGGCGAATTTGTCTCCACCACGACAGATGGTCTGGAGCACGGGGCTCAGGGATTGCGGCTGTGCGCTCAACTCATTGATCAAAAATGACTTCGTTGAATTTGCTACCTACTGCGGGTGATAGTCTTACGCCACTAGGGGTTCTAGTTTGACCTGCATTTGAACCAATTCATTGAAATTCATAAAGCGGGCTCGTTACAAGGATGGCAAGCAATGCACATCCCAAGAGTGATGGAAAACTATTAGGTCAACTACAAGTAAAATTCATGCACCTGAAGTTAAAAAATTTAAAAATGCAGCAGAGAAAAGAATTTAACTTGTTTTTTTTTATCAACAAAGGCTTCTATCGGAAGTGTTGAATTATTTTTAATTTCTTACTTTCGTATGATGGATGTTTTTGTCCATATGATGGATGTTTTTCTCCAATATAATTGATTGTCCTTGTAATTAGTTATAGTTAGGAAATTTCACCCTCCGTCTCAGAGCAGAACAATATCACAGAGGAAAGAGCAAGGGACAAATACAATGCCAAGACAAACGCGGAACCCATACACGAAGGTGCTCCCACACAGGATCAACGCGCCTGGGAACAGCAAGTCAGGAAAGAAGAAGAACAGATTATAGCATGAGCAAGCAATAGTATGAAATCCTGAAGAAGCATACTGGACACGAAAGAGAAATATCCCGAAGGCCCTGCTAATGGCTGAGTTAACTATAGGCCTACCGGCCCCCTGGGGTTGCTTGGCCCCAGAGCATAGGATGAACGCATCTAAACTAACCTAACCCCTATGGCCCATCCTATGCCCCTGTTTTCCATGTAATAGTTTACTAATTTAAAATAAATAATTTTTCGTTTAAATACATTAATTTGTGGAACTAATACCGGTTAAACATAAATGTTTAACAAAATACTGTAACATTTATCAAATTGAAATAAGTTGGAGGTGAGCTTGAATTCAATTTCTCAAATACGTCTTAGAACTTGCTCATTCATTCAATAATGAATGTCTTAAGTTTGAGTTTTCTTGAGCTAATAGCGTGGCACGGGGTATAGGTATATAAAAAAAATTAAGTCTATAAGTATTTTTTTACATTCGTAGACAGTTTTAACTCATGATGCGTTCTACAGCACGATCCCCGGGTCCCCTAACCTTACCCAACTCAACCTTACTTAACTTTACCTAACCTTACCTAACTTAACCTTACCTAACCTCCTTACCTAACCTCACCTAACCTTACCTTACCTAACCCCTCCCCTAGTCACCTTCTACAAAAAATGACGTGACCGAAATTGAAAAAAATAGGTGGTTAGAAAAACTAGACCTACCCTCACCTACCAGATGTTATGAAGGGTTCTCATCCACCTTACCCGAAATTAGTTCGGGTTTTCCTACAGTAGGGCCTAAAGAGAGTGATTTTCGGGTCTAAATCACTTCTAGGCGAGGGTGACGTTCCCTATCCCCTTACCTGACCTTATCCTACCTCATCTAACCTAGTTTACCTAACCTAACCTTTACCTAACCTAACCTAACCTTACCTAAC
This sequence comes from Parhyale hawaiensis, assembly GCA_001587735.2. Lineage (NCBI taxonomy): Eukaryota > Metazoa > Arthropoda > Malacostraca > Amphipoda > Hyalidae > Parhyale > Parhyale hawaiensis. The sequence goes on along the minus strand of LQNS02015106.1, from coordinate 26,825,811 downwards.
CTAACCTTACCTAACCATTTTCCCCATAGGAAACATAGGGGGGGGGGGGCTGCGAGACACAAAAGCTAGGCCCTAAGCAGTAAATTTTTTAAGGCCTCATTTCCAGTGAAGGGTGCGTGTAACTTTCTAGGGAGGGAGTGTGTCCCCCACGATCCTCCCCTGGCCACCCCACTGCAGGGAATTATGAATATTATTATCAACCAAGAGGATGGACTTGATATATCACGCATCGAGTCCCTGAGTTGAAGAATAAGTGTTGTGTTACTATACTAAAATATGAACGTTTCACGTGTCTGTCTGAAAGGCCTTGCAAAGCCGTGAAAGTTTCACTGGTCCAGCTAATCACAATATTAATACGCTTGTATCTACGTGTGTGTGTGTGTGTCTGTGTGCCACGCTCTTCACTAATAGATAGGCGTAAATTAGAGACTTGACTTCATATCACCCGTATCATATCTACGCTTGCGTTTTTCTTTACAAAATTTTTACTCTCTTTGCTGGTAGCGGATGGCATTCCACATAGGGTCTGAGGCGTAGCCAAGATACGCCCTGGGTAGAGAAAACGAGTAGTGTTGGGAATCTCTGCTCTAAATTTATCTTTCGAAGAGAATATACAGCTGGGAAAGCATCAGCCAGTACAGTGCGATGTCTGAGGAAATGCAATGACTTCTTCAGAACAAAAGAATACTCTCCAGCGAATGAAACAATTGACCTAATCTATTTTCGTTTATTGTATACTGCTTTGTATTGCATTAAACAATGCAGGAAAATGATGGGTTGATCATCAGCAGTATTCACGGGTTCCGAAATAGTGAGAAAAAATCGGATACGCTGACAAAAAATTAGAACGTGTAACCTTATGGCAGGCTAAATTATCTGTAAACTGTGGGAAACGGAGCTTTGAAAAAATGTGTGCAAATAAAATGAGAACATTGCAAGAAGTACCGTCGTATTTATACGTTTTTATAAAGACACAAGTGCGAATTCTCTGCTGAGAGAATAATGAGTGAAGCATTTTATAAAGTGAAAGCATTAACAAATCGTCGAATTCTCACGGGTCACCCACGCTTCACGTTGGAGACGGAATGCGTAACGATAGACAGGGTTAAGCGGTGGATGTTAGTTCAGACGGTGTGGATTAACTTAGAAGCGCTACCTCAAATTAATAAGGTGAGTGAACACATTCCCTAACCGTGTGTGTCACGCTCTTCTCTTAGGTTAGGTTAGAGGAGCTGTGTTAGGTTAGGTGCGTTATAGTAGCGTATTGCTTAGATTGCTACATATTATAAAGTGGGAGATTTAACTAATCGATGAATTCCCACCGGTCACGTTAGCTTATACGACTTAATTAGGCTTGGATAGACAGACATTGTTGAGTTAGAATGAGCGACGGACGTTTACGCAGACGGGGTGGGCTACGTTATAAGAGCTGCATTAGGTTAAACTGAGGTAAATTGCAATAGTGTAGCGTGGGTTGGTTCATTTTTAGAAAGTATAGTCTTTATTCAATCGTGAAAATTCCACGGGTCCCGCTAGTTCTACATAAATACTTGCAACTTTTTTGAATGTCGAGTTGTGACTTGTGACCTTTAGTAGAAAAATACCTTATTTATTTTTTCGTACTGCATGAACTTTCCAAGATTTTAAAATGGGCTCCAATGCACTGAATTTAGAAGGCTAGGGCCTATTGTAATTAGTTGAATAGGTTAGGTTCAGCTCCAGTAGTAGTGTATATGGCTAACTAGCCGGCATATCAAAAATGAAGAGTTTACGATGCCTGCATCAAGTTGCTTCCGCTATAGCAGCTGTACGGAATGTATGGTTACAGGTCAACTCGGACCCCTGGACAACTCAGACCCCCCAACTCAGACCCTCCCAACTGAGACCCCCCAACTCAGACCCCACCGACTCAGACCCACCCAACTCAGACCCCGGCTAACTCAGACCCCGGCCAACTCAGACCCCTGGACAACTCAGACCCCTGCCCAACTCAGACCCCTGCCCAACTCAGACCTCTGCCCAACTCAGACCCCTGCCCAACTCAGACCCCTGCCCAACTCAGACCCCTGCCCAACTCAGACCCCCGGCCGACTCAGACTCCTGCTCAATGCATTAACACCACGAGTCAACCTTAAACTTACTTCGGTATGAAATTTTTATATGTAAAAAAAATTTCTGAACAAACAAGTAATTTCTTTAAGTAAGTGAGTGTTCCTGTATATAAGACATAAAAGGTTAAATTATATATGTAGATATTTTATTTAGGTACAGTTATTTACATAACCCGCTGTCATGGCAATGCACCATGCATGGGTTTCCGACTTTCGGTACATGCCACCTTCTGAGGAGGGTATGTGAAGATAATGAATTTGATTTGCTCATGTTCCTAAAAATGTTACAGTTTACAGCGGGCAGCAGACACTACTGCATTTTAATCTTCTGCCAACCTTCGTTCAGACACGTCTTGCTTCACCTTGTGCACCAGGACCCTGCACTATGCCTTGTAAGTTTCTTTTAGTGTGTTTCAGAAGCCCTAATAAAGTGCTCGTGCCAATACTTACAGTGTAGTGCTTAATGTGTGTATGATGGAACCTTGCTTAACCGCGGTTGTGATATGTCAGTGCTGTGCTTGCATGCGCTGGTACCGAGGATCGCTTCCCCTAGCGACAAGTGAATTCTCGCGGTGCTGGACTTGCGGAGCCCGCGTTACTGGGGTTTCTTCGCCATGGGGGGGGGGTGTTTTACCGTCGACGTATGTGGAGCGGTCGGGGGTTGCAATGATCAATATCTGTTTTGGCTTTGACAGTTTGCGGTGCAGCTCGCCGTTTTTGCCAATCATTACTTTCTTTCTGGAATCGTTCTAAGCTAGTTCGACAAAATAATATATTCAATTTTATAAAGTTTGTTGTCTTATTACTTCCTTTGTTAATCGTTCTTAAATTTAGCGCGTTAAAACGAATGAGTCTTATATTGAAACGTTTGAGATTTCTGAAGCAATCGCAATGTTGCTTAAATCTGTATGAAGTGCATTTTGTTTACTAGAGGAATCGGCGATCTCAACTGTACTGTATTTGGTTTTAATTAAGTTTGTTAATATTTTCAGTGACGTTGAAAATATGTGAGGAAAACAGCGTTTTAAGTTTTTCCGTGACACCTGCTATTTACAAAAGCATGAAAATTGCTTAATTCAAGTTTCTATCACTATTGACGGGAATAGACTGCGTGAAAGAAGTTTTTTTTTTCAAGTTGCTCCAGCGGAATATGTCTCAAAGGTATTATCAGAAATCCGCTAAGCACGGCTGGTATCAATATCAGTGTATATTCTTTACCATCAGTATTGCTGATTCCCTCATAGTGTATAGTTATTGGAAGAATTTGTAATATGTTCTTCAGAGGACAGCAGTAGCTAGTATCATGAAGTGGAGCGAAGAAATTGCGGCTTCGTAGCAGTGTTTTTTCTTTCTTTAAATAAATTGCCGCCTTTGATAATACAGCTTTTCACTGCAGTGAAAGAGTTTAAACTGAAGGAATGTCGTTGTACATCAGTTATACGCATATGCAGTTCATGTTTTAATTTCTCAGAGATGACTGGTTACCGCTGAAAAGAAACTACATACTTCACTGCATGCCACCGAACGGAAGGAGCATTATGTTGGACTGAAGAATTAAAACCGAGCATTGTCACCTGCTCCCTATTAGTTAACAGTTGCAGCACATCTTTCAGAATCAAATTAATAAAAAACTAGAAAGGTTGGGGTAAATTCAATGCCGTCATTTTTTATGGCCAGCACAATCTAGACTTCTGGCATTTTTCACTTTTCACTCAACCCATCTAACTGCTTGAAATAAATAATTATTAATATAACTTAACTCCTTCTGCCTATTGTTGGATGCACAGACAACAATATTCATCGCCGTCATTTTTGATGGACAGATAGTTCTAGTTTTTTAGCATGGGTCATATCTAGGTGAACCCACCAGACTCTCTGCAAAAAAATAATGAACATTGCTCAACTCCTTCTACCACTTTTTGGATGGACAGACAAACAATTAGACACATATACTGTATCTACTTAAATCTTCAACGACAACATTATCACTTCCCTTCGTTCGCGGGTGATGAAGAACGATCAATAAAAAAGTATCCTCAAAAAGTTTTCATTGACAATTTTGATATCAGAGTAGCTAATTCTATTATAAACTAGAACGCCTCGGTGGCGTAAAACCATCACCCGCGGTAGGGGGTATGTTCAACGAAGTCATATTTGATTAACGAGGCTAGGGCACAGCAGCATTTAATTAGATACTTGCTCTTCAATAATAACATAGTAAAAAAATAAATAGAACGCCCCGTTCTTCAGACGATCTGCCGCGGTGGAGGCAAATTCGCCGCGGTGGAGAAAATTCAACGCCGTCATTTTTTATGGCCAAATGGGTCTAGTTTTTGGCATGGGTCACATCTAGGTTAACCCACCAAACTTCCTACAAAAAATTATGACGATTGCTCAACTCCTTCGACCACTTTTTGGGTGGACAGACATACAAATATATATATATATGTATATTTACTTGTATATACTTACATTTTCAACGAAAACATCATCATCTCTCTCACTTTGTTTGCGGGTGATAATCAGAACTGGGGTTACGTCCCACAGCATGTTTCGCTAGTCCTACCCTGAGACAGGTTGCATAAGTTAGAATTACTGAGCAAACCTGCCCCGACAAACTTTCTTTAGCTTCGAAGTACCTTCGCCCATACCAATGAGTGGAGCAGTTCATTCACTCAACCAAACTCCGTAAAAGACTTCCCTTGCCCGACCATGTACGCTTATGTTCAGTATAGGTGCGTCGAGCAGAAGCAGGCTGCTCGAACAGTTACACGTCTTTTTCCTAATCCAAGCATCGGTAAACAACCGGTCTGGCAATGGAGACTTGCGTCACAAGCGCTACAATGAACGCTTGAGAACCTGTTTGGTCTTAAATGCAAACTGGTTTGTCGTTCGGAAGTCAACTTGTCTGCACGCCATACACGATCTGCATCCTGTCACCCTTCCTATTGCAGAACAGACTGATTAAAATCATCTTATCAATACACGGCAGCATATACCAATAGGCATTTATTTATATATTCCACCCTCGTTGTTGGGAATAAAGTGCAGTTTAAAATGAAGTTATTCCCAGAGCCTTATACATTCAACATAGAGAGAAAGAAAGACGGAGAGAGAAATAGAGATAAAGAAAGAGAGGAAGGAAGAAAGAAAGAAAGACGGTGATAAAGAAAGATAGCGAGAGAAAAAGAAAGAAAATGATGAATGAATTATGAAAAATAAAGAGAGAAAGAAAAAGAGAGAGAACTAAGTAAGAGAAAAGGACAGAAAAACTCAATCGACATAAGAAAAAGTAACATGGCAATTGCCTCTTTAGTAGTCAGCTATTGTTTCTGATTGTTTTCAATCAGTTTGAGACTGGATTGTACTCATGGTTGCGGGAATTTTGGATTAAACCCATTTCTCCGCGCAGTTTATTGTATGCTTAGGATCATCACGGTGCTCTGTAGGAGGCTCCAACTGCCCTTCATTTCAGGATGTTTAGCGGGATTACTCTAATTCTATAAATGATACATCAAGTCATCCAGCACCTTGTGAAGAGAAACACCGAGGTGCCATTATAGCAGGATGAAAGAAAAATACTGAGCCTCACCCAGATATCTGTGATGTAAGCTTATGGGAAATCGTACTCAGGGTCTGCAAATTCTAATACTTTCTGATTCAGTTCGGCTGGTTGTTGAAGCGCAAGAACAGGGGAATTTCTAGTAAACTTGGGAAAAATTGATTATCAAGTACGTAGTTGCCGAAAGATATCTTTGAAATTTACAACGATGTGGGGCAGACGTTAGATGCAGATTGTCCTTTCCCTGTGATGCCATTGTGAAGAACTATATTGTCGAATTCAAACCTGACAGAGATAGTAATTTTCGTAATATATTTGCTACAACAGTAAAAGCTTTACTTCTCCGTGTCATGAACTGACGATGACGTCTCACTTTTTCAGAATTATACTGCTGAGTACCATTGTATATAGAGGGTATATAGAAAAACAAAATAACGTTTTTAGAGGTACTACTAGCAACTGATACTTTAGTTTTTCAATTTCTTATTAGACGCCTGCTTATACAATGCGTGCAGTGTCGATGGTGGATGATAATTGTACTGAGAACGCGACACTCTCCCTACTGCAGGGGTGGAAGATTCATATGTGTCATGTGTGCGTCACTAGCAGTGGAGTGAGTTATGTCGTCAGGGAGGTTTAATAGAAGGAGGGAACGAAAAACCTTGGTGACGAAGCTAAAGTTTCCGTGAAAGCTGAACACTGGCTGACTGGCTGCACATACGTATTGCCATATTAGATTGGAGTTATTAAAAGCTTTCTGGGTATTACAATGCAAATAATACATATACATTATAGTATGCGCGTGTGCAGGCTGGAATAGACGAACTCCAAGTTGCATGCCCCGTTGTGTTCCAGGAAGGGCGAGAAGAGAATGGCAACTGAAAGGCTGTAATCTGGCTGGACAGAGAGAGCGATGAGAGAAAAAGCTTACGGGCCTGTGGGGGACTATATACTTTATCAGTTTTCTTCTATCAATAATGATCGCAAGACTACACATAACGCATTTTATTCAAGGGTCATTCCAACAGAAAGTTAGAATGACAAAAGTTGAAGAATTCCGAAGATAAAAGCGGCACCATTAACACACGACCTTTTGCGCCCCAAAATTTCTTTTTAATGTAGTCACCATCATACTCAATGTACTTTTGACAGCGATGAACGAGAGCCTTAATTGATGACTCCATTTTTGTCATTTTTCACGGCTGCGACTATAGCGTAGTTAGGGGGAAAACGCTGCAATGCGCCCTTCAGAGATCCGAGCAAGTGACAGTCTGACGCTGCCAGATCGGGAAAACACCGTCCAGCCGAACTGTGTCATATATTCCGTGGACTTCAGACTTGTATGGGACCTGACGTTGTCGAGTCGTAAACAGAATATTTTTTTTGTCAAAGTTTCAATGTAATGATGAGAGTTGACTTTTACCCTGGTTCCAAGAAATCCAGGAGGATAACGAATTTCCTATCTCAGAAGACGGTACGCAACACTCTTCTTCGTTGCTGGGAAGTGTGAGTGCCATTCAGTCTACTGCCGTTTGGACTCCCGATGTTAGTGATGACACCACGTCTCGTCAGCAGTGATGATGCTGTCCAAAAATCCGGCATCTTCGGCTTAGTACCGATCCAACAAGTCTTGACACATAAACCCTGTGGTGATCCTTTGGTTCCTAAGTAAGCATTTCTTGGAACTCACCTAGCACACAATTTGTTGCATCCTAAGGATGTCAACATCGTTTCCAGTGCACTGACACCTACATCCAAATCTACGCGCATTTCATTCACGGTTATCCGCCGATTGGTGCGAATGATTTGATCGAAGCGCACTTTATTTTCCGGGGTGGTAGCAGTGCATCGGCATTCGGAGCGCACTTTGTCATTCACATATCTGTCGCCATTCTAAAATCAGCAAACACATCTCCTAACTGTGTTAATATCAACTGCATCGGCTTCGTAAACGCTCACCAGGCGCCGGTGGATGTTGATAGGTTCAATTTATTTTGCATGGAGGAATTCAACTACGCACTTCTGTTTCTGACACACGTCCATGACAGGGACTGATTTCTTACAAAAGAGAGGTGAAGCTTTTAGGTCATGAGTGCATAAGTTAAGTCGTCATAACAATACAATTTGCAACCCCTCGGACCCCTTCACGCCGAAAAAATAAGGAGTCCTTACTTTTGGAGCGACCATCATATATTGACGTACTGTATAAAACGTCTACATATTCTGTGAAAAACTGCGATGCCAAAAATTAACTACACCGAAAAGACTAAATGGCTGGTTTACCTGAAAAAAAAAAAAAAAAACGGCCGCGTTCCATCCTTCGATTAAACCTCATTGCTTAGTTAGGAGAGTCCACTCCGCTCGGTGGAGGTCCCGTCACATTGGAGCAAGCTCAACAGAGCTGATCAGACGAGGTCTGTAAAAATAGTGTGTCTGTTGTTTGACGTACCCCTCAGGGGGCATAGGATGGGCCATAGGCCAAAGGGTTAGGTTAGTTTAGGTTCGTCCATCCTATGCTATAGAGCCAAGCAACCTCAGCGGAGCCCTGTAGGTTACCTCAGTCCTTAGCTAGGCCTTCGGGACGTCTCTCTTTCGTGCCCACTTTGCTTCCTTCCCGATTTCATACTTCTACTTGCTCCTGCTTTACTCTGTTTTTCCTCATCTTTCCCAACTTGCTGTTCCCATACGCATTGATCCTGTGTGAAAACACCTTCGTGCATGGGTTCCCCGTTTCTCTTGACATACTATAAATCCCTTGCTTTTTCCTCTGTGATATCGTTCTGCTCGGAAACAGAGGCTTAAACTTCCTAACTATAACTAACTAATAACTATTGTTTGACGGACCGTGAGCGCCTCCAGTTGGTTCCAAGTGAATCCGCTTAGTAGTGTTAGGTTCGCAGAGATCAGCTGATGATCGCGCCATTTCCCATCTACAGATCTCTTCATTGGTGCCTTAGCCACGCGATTTGAAGGGAAGTGGAATTTTTTCGTTTGGCGGATTGCAGAATGATTAGCCTGAAGGAGCGCGTTCAAGTGTTGCTGACAGTTTTCTTCAATGCTAAGGGTGTTGTTCACCACGACTATCTCTCCGAAGGCTTTATAGTGAATCAATTTTACTATTTGAAATTGTGAAATGTCTCCGCAAAAGGGCAGAATTGTGAAGTGGCGACTGGTTTTTCAACCATGACAACACTCCAGCCCATTCATCCGTCAGAACTCGTGTTTTTGGCCATACACTCGATCACTCTCTGCTTCCCCCTACTCCCCCGACCCTGCGCCTTGCCATGGTTCTTGTTTCCCAAACTCAAAAAACCCAAAAGGAAGAAGATTTGGCACGATTCCCGAGCTGAAAGTAAATGCGACGAAGGAGCTGAAGGACATTTCAAAAGAAACCCAGGAAGACACACCGTTAGGATAGTTGTGTGCACTGAGACACACTGAGACACACTGAGACACACTGAGACACACTGAGACACACTGAGACACACTGAGACACACTGAAGACACACTGAGACACACTGAGACACACTGAAGACACACTGAGACACACTGAGACACTGAACACATTGAGACACACTGAAATCACACCGTTAGGATAATTGTGTGCACAGAGGGGCAAATACTTTGGAGAGAATCCAGAGCTATACCTGTAAATAAAGTCCATTTTGTACCATGTCAGTCAGCGTATTATTTGAACAGACCTCTCATATCTGCAACACGCTCGGCCATGCACATCCTGCCTACACAGGCAGAGGTTTGGCTACATGCTGCTGGAGCAGAGAAATGTTGAGTGACGTGGTAATCCAAGCTAATATCGTCATTAAAGTTCCAGTCTGTGCCAGCACACACGAGGTTTACATTTGCCCATGCGTCCTTTAACATTTACCTGAGCAATTCCTACGCTGCAGTGCAAGGCGCAAGGAGTTCGTGAAATTTTTTCAAACTGTGAATCTGGACTTCTTCTTACCTTACTGCTTGAAAGTCAATAACCGAATGACAACTGAATTAAAGGACAAATACTTGGACAAATGCTTCGTCACTGAGGTGAGCTCATTTTTTGTAACTAAGTTCAATGTTGTAACTAACAATCTAACCTTGAGTAAAACGTTCGCACGAACGGATAGGCTCATTTGCTTTCAGCTAGATCTAAGAAGAGTAAAGTAATAAGCTATTAGTTTATCATTATTTAAATTTTTCATTTTTCTCTGCGAGTAATAGCAACGACAATCATGCGAGCACTAGTAGAACTCTTGTGACTCTCAAATTTAAATATTAAATCGCTACCTGGGAACCGTAATGTTCGGCAATTGCCAGCGGTCAGCACAACAATAACGCTCTTCATGCATGTACACGGTCACCTTCACCTGAAACTTCCCACCGTCACTTCCATTTTTTATTGTTCTCAGCGAACAGCGCCCCACAAAATAAAAGAAAGACGAGGACAGAGTTGTGCATCTTGATGTGATAGCCTGTCACCGCAGTCTTGTAGTTTTCTTGTTTCCATCAACCGCCCGCTGATCTTTCTGTTTGACTGCCGCCGGTCCTGCAGGCGTCCTCTGCCTCTCTCGATCCCGCGTGTGCGTTCCATCGTCAGTGGAGGTTAGACTAGCGCATCTGCCTGGAATCTAATCAACTGCTTCTAAAATCTTAGGTGGCCACCCTGATATTTGAGTATCTTCCTGTCATCTGTCAGGCTTAAAGCAACACAGTCACCTTATATCATGGTGGTGGTGTCCCGCAGGGATCGATCTTATGACCGATGCTGTTCTCAATATTCGTCAGTAACATTCCCTTGGAACAGCATGACTGCACCCTCTCCGTTTGAACCAAATAAAGAAGAAAGCGTGCCCAAATACGAAGAAAGTCTCCTGATAAAACTGAAAATATGGTACGACAGAAGGGATAAAACTTAACCCGGACAAAGCCCAATGCATAGTATTTGGCTCTCAAAAACACAACATACAGCTGCATCCTTTCTTTCATCTTTAACAACTCTACTATCAACCCAAGGATGTTGTCAAATTGCTTGGGGTGCGGATATGGATAAACATTTAACGTTTGACGTCCACATTCAGAATTCGTGCAGAACAGTAAACGGTACGCTGATATTTCTCCAAAGAATTTAGCATATGTTTGATCAAAAACCACGCCTGCTCCTCATCCGATCCCTTGTTCTCTCTCACTTCAACTACTGTAGCTCAATCAGGGGAAAAGCCTCTGACTATCTGTACAAAAGCCCTGAACTTTGAGACAAAAGTGGTTCTTAGCGGAAAATTCACCAAGCGCGATCATGCCAGCTCAGTGTTGAAAAGCTCCAATACCAATGGCCAAGAGTTAGAACGAAATTAAAACTAGGCGAAACCCAATATGTTTTCGCTCACTGTATAGTGCTCTTGAAAATATCGAGCTTGTGCAGTTTAATTTCAAAAGTGAAATCAGTGGGCGATCTCTTTAAATACAAGATGCGACTGAATATAATCAGTTCACTAGGATTGGGTTGTCGCATTTCGTCAGGTTCGAATAACTTGGCTAAAACTTCACATGTGAACATGACAGATATTCATCCATAGCAGAAATCTTAGTTTTTTCAAGTCTTCTAAATTGATCTTTTAACTCTATCTCTGATGCTTCCAAAAGACTGTTATTCACAGATAATTTCTGATCCGTCACAAATAGCGAAGTCGGAGTTACAGAGTTGAAGTGAACAGTGAACAGTGTAAGGAACTGTTAACTGTAATATGTCTTCATGAGTTTGCCTTGGAACCGCTGCGATGCCGTACGGGCCAGTGTTCCTGTTCGTTTTTCCCTTCGTGTGTGGATGTTCAGAATGGTCTTGATGGCTCTGTCTTTGCTGGTACGGGTATTGGCAGCTTTAAGCGATCTGTACACAGAGCTATTCTGTGATCTTGGATCTTATTTTTTTCATTCTTTTGTTTTCTACACCCGCTGGGCTGGTTGCGTGGGGGTTTGTTAACCTCATGGAGTTTCTCCGTTCCCAATTTTTAAAATTTTTATTTCTTTAAACTTCTTTATTTATATCATTTATAGGACATAAAACGTCACACCTCATAAAACGCGCACTGTATTTCAAACTACAATACGTTCAGTTTTATATTTTCTCTTTTTTTCATATATAGGATGAAAAAGCTAAGCAAACATGTCAAGTCCGATAATTGTGCTAGCTATTTACTCAGTTTCTCACGGGTTAGCTCTGACCACTCACCAGTGAAAACCCATAAACCAGTGTTTAAGCTTCAAGAATGTAAGTAGTGGGTAACCGGCCCGTTTGGACACTTCCGGCCGCCACCTTGAATTTTGAAGATCACTTCCTGTTTCCCGAGCCCCGCCCACTTCCGGTTCACATCCCCCTGACCCCCGCTACCCGGGAAGTGTATTGGCCGTCCTAAACCGGATGGTCACACGCAAAGGTTGCGAGTGTAGGTTACCCTCGAAAGCAAAGATGGCCGCCGGAAGTGTCCAAACGGGCCGGTTACCCACTACTAATGTAATTTATATGAATAAAACTCATGGTGCGGCGCCCTCCTAATGCGCTGGGTGCTGCATCCATATAGGAAAAGAAATGACTCTTAATTTGTTTGCTAAAATTCTCTAAGTAAACGCGACAGACTCTCTCTCACCCATAGCAGAAATCTCAGTTCTTGTCTACTAAATTACTCTCTGATTAATTTTCCTTTCCTGATGACCTGCAAAAGACTATTAAACACCGATAAATTCTTGTCCATCACATATAGCGGAATCGCAGTTATAGAATGAATTACATTAGTAACGTGTAGCGTATTATTACCTACAATATATTTATTTTATTTCAAAATGTCTTGATTTTTTATTATATGCATACATAAATAGGAATAAAAATGTTACACCACATACAACAGGCGCTGTAATTCAAGCTGTAATATGTATATTTTGTTGGTCTAAAACTTCTTTATTTTTATCAGTCTAGGATAAAAATGTAAATATATATATAAATTATATATATGTCCAAAATTGTGTTACTCTGCTATGTCTTTAGTCTCAAACGGGTTAACACTATTCGCCCACTATAGTGTTAATCTACAAACCTGTTATTACTCTTGTCTCATATGTTAGCTTTAAGACTGGCACTTATAAAAATGGATACCTCGGGGTGCTGCGCCCCTAATTTGTTGGGCACTTCATCCATATGAAAAAAATGCATTGTTTCTTTCTTTTCTTTCGTCCTGATGAGGTCGGGTTCGCACTTTAGAGTAATTTATTTTTCCCTAAATATAGCGAAGGACTATACAGGGTGGCATACTGAGTTTTCTTAATCCTTTTACACACTTATCATATTCGTGGAAAACATGTTTCCACATTAAAAGCAAACTTACGACGCTCAGCGCTGTCTTCATTGGGATCAAGTTAACGAGCGCATCACTCTACCTTACTAAATAAAGACGTACTGTTCATGATGTTACATGTGACGCCTGGAGACATCACAGCATCTCATGACCATTTTTCTGGCGCTAGCTAACACTCTGTTAACCACTACCAAGTCCTTCTAAAGGGGACAAAGGTATGTTTTGCTCGGTGGGATTCTCACGATTGTCGCTGTACGTATGATGATTGTGAAACGATAATTATCGCTGCGCGACAACTGAGGATGTTCTATTTTGCTTTGAACGGCTCTGCCTATGCGGTGAGTCACGCGACTGAAGCATTCCGTGAGGAAGTGTCGACAGAGAACGCTGAAGAGCTAACTAAGTAGAAGTAGACGATTATTCTGTGTACTTGCCGCATAGCTTTCAAAAATGACGGCAAAGTATCAATAGGCACCTGGTCAGTGTTCATGTTGTGCTCATAATCCTACAATACCTAATTAAGGTGCCCGGCCGTCCCAGGGCGGGAGGTGTTCTTGGATTATTCTATTACAGCTTATACTAAAAAAGTCTCGTACATTCATTTTCAATAATATTGCAGCTATGAATTTACAACCTGATCAAGAAGGCTCAGTGCCATCACACACACCAAATTAGTTAACTGAACAGGCACCGCAATAGAACTACAATACGATTATCCTCCTACGAGGAGAAATATAATAAGTGTGTTTTCTGCTAATATTACAGCTTGTTTCATTCGAGTAAAATATGTGCATTTATTTCTTCCTGAGGAGAGATCTTCAGGGCTTAACACTATTTCACCTGAGTTACTAAATACTATTAGATACAATATCATCCAATAGGTATGGCGGTAAATGACGGCAACTAATGCACGTTGGTCTCATTCTATTTGTTGGCAAACCGTAAAGGCTAATAATGAACTTCAAGAACTGGCAGGCATATATTTACCACTGTATCATAGCTGCTAAGATTATATCAAGGCCAGTCAAGTGGAAAGAAGCTGATGCTCAATTCTGGAGTCTACTCCGCGGACGGCATCATCTCTAGTGAAACCATTTCAGTCGAAGTATGAAGACTTAGGAAAATGGATAAAAGAAGCAAACAGAAGCCAAATAAAGTTACACACTGGGTTCCTACGGAAACAATACGTACCGCTAATGTACAACATGTGAACCATTGGGAACAACATGAGATGTACAGAAGACAAGCCTTCCACCTACCCTCTAGCATATTCACGGAACTGATTGGCTGTAAATATAAAGCTCGTGTTTCCTCCTATCTCATCACCTTGGTGATCTAGACATGAATTTTCTTCTATATTATCCATCACATCGGGACGGAGTGACCAACAGCTCTACAAACCAGCCAAGAAACCATGGAACCAACAAGCTGTGTGTTGTTATTATTATACTGGATGAAGATACATTGTACCCGCTATGACCACAAACTAAGGAAGACACAGACAGGAAGTTTTTCAAAATTTTTACAAGAAAATTTGGCCTGAATGATGACGTCACAGTTATAATTTTGTTGTTTTCATTACTAGTTTGTTAATAGGATACGAGTTTCATCTACATAGCTCCAGCCGCTCGAAATATTTTTTGTCGCTGCTTATTGACTACAAAACTGTGAGCCCAGAATATTGTTTAAAATGAAATCATCCTGAGAGTCTCTCTACTTTCTAAGACGTTAAGAATGTGTAGTACATTTCCTCAATTAGATCTGCGACTCGTCAGTTGGTATTTTCTAGTTCTGCTCAGACCAAATTATTGCTTGTTAAATGAAATTGTTCATGGCACAACGCTGATGGCTGAACGATGACGTCACATGAATCTCGAGGTAGATCGGTGGTGCGCTTAGAAGCTGTCCGTCTGTGTTTTCATTAGTGTGTGTTATAACTACCGCTTGACCGTGTCTAAAATAACTTGTGGACTAGTGCGGGAAAAAATTAATGCAATAATCGATACTTTTGCTTAATATAGGGCGGTAAGGATGCAATCAGAAGGGTATGGGGCGGAGGCCTTGGACCTGAGGCGGTGGCTCCTGTGTCGCATAGATACGTCTTCTCTCTCCATTGGTAGCACGTCTTTCTTCTTGAGACTGGAGTAGTATCGTTTTTTTTTTACGTTCCCTATCAGTCTCCTTCTTCTTTCACGTGGGTCTTTCATAGTGAGAGGCAGAACTAAAATTTTTAGTAAAACACTGCAATCGACTTGAATGCTACTCCAGTTAGCTTATATGCAATGTGAGCGTACTATTGCCATGATAGTGCCTTTCAAGCTCCAATATCTGCTTGATTGGAGTGCTGAAATTTTGGCATATGTTTCTTAAGAAGCGGGCAGGAAATATATATAATATATATAATAATAATATATATATATATATGTACAAATAAAGATAGAAATACCCGATACGTTTTATTATATTTGAATTAAATAGTCTATGTCAGCAAACACATTTACAGTTCTCTTTTTTTCAGCTCAGTCCCAAGTACAGTACCTTCAATAGCAGTCACGTTTTTGCTTGCGACAAGCTTTAGAAAATCAATGGAAAGAAGCTGTGACTTTAATATGGCTCCTGTCTCAAGCGCAGCTACGATACCTACACGAGAGATGGAAATATATCGCGCTCCTCGAAAAGAATGTCTTGCCCAATTTTTGTCGAAAATATTAAAATGAAAGTGGAAAAAAAAATAAATTCTACAGAAAAGAACGAACATTGCTCACGTTCCCGACTATAGCGACTGTAAGAAACCTAATCTAACAAAAGAAACAGTAGCACCAGATTAGGAACAGTTGTGACGTAGTGATCTATAACTCTTGAGAGTATCTCTTCAATAGATTGCCTTAAAGCAAGTATTTTTTTTATGTTGTTGCTTCAAGCAACAGTTAAATTACCTGTTCATACACTTTGATGTTGATAGCTGCTTTGTATGATCTGGATTATTGGTTCTACTTGCATGGTACTCCTTTAATTAGCATCCATTCGAGGGTGGAACTGCTAGTCACCATGCTGGAGGAAGGACAAGAAATTGATATATATATATATATATATATATATATCACAGTTTCTCGTCCCGTCAACACCTGGTATTATCCAGACAGGGGGCTGTCCGACCGCCCATGTGTTTGAATAGAATAAATACAAAGAATCGAGTCAGGGGTCGATCCGGGGACCTAGAGATTACCAGATTACCACGCCGCCACTCATACCACCAAGCCACAAACAGCTAAAAGCAACGCAAGCACGCAAGGTACTTGTGTTGCCCGCTGCATCAGTGCAAGGATATTAAGGCAGAGCCGTAAGTTTATATATATATATAT
>LQNS02015106.1:26765665-26779353 GCA_001587735.2 Parhyale hawaiensis | reverse complement strand
TTTCGCATGTAAGGCCAAATGCGAGCTGAACATTGAATTCAGGCGTAACACACGAAGGAAGGAAGGAACGAAGGAAGGAACGAAGGAACGAAGGAACAACGCTATTAATATTATAGATAGTTCTGAACTACGGGCTTCAAAAACAGCAGTAATTCGATTTTCAGCCTATATTCTAAAAACTATGTAAGTCATCTTAATTCAGGGCTGAAATTGCGTGGTAGCTCATCATGTTAGTTATTTAGTAGATCAATTTTCTTCCATCTTAATCCTTAAGAGCGTGACGAACAGAAGGATCAACCAAGAGAACAAACAAGCGAGCAAGATAACAGACAAGCAACCATGTAACAACTGCGTATTATTCTTTTGTGAACTTCAGTACCGGCCATCAAAATAACGGCAAATAATGCGTGTTGGCTTCATTAATTTTGGCTCCCAAACAGTAATACTCAAATAAAAATAAAATAAATCAAATAAAACTTCAAGAAGTGACACAAATGACACGACAATGGTATCCTAGCTACAGAGATTGGCACAGTATATCAAGCCCAGTAAACTAGTGAAAATAGTAAACTAGTAAAACTATGATTTCCTATTTATCGTCACCAAAATATGGTCATTTGTGCCTTTAGACTGTAATAAAAGATTCGGCAAGTTCATTAAGGATCTGTCTGCAAGTTCATGAGTTATTCACTGACAAACATTTTGACAAGCATTAGTCAAACAGAACGCGCAAACTGACTAACCGAGCATCACCAAAATTTGGTCATTTGTGTCTTTCAACATTCCTAAAAATCTTGCAAATTTCATGAAAATCCGTTTATACCTTTTTTATTAATACTTCTAACAAATTAGTCAAGCACACAAACAAACCAACTGATTGTCACCAATATTTGATCATTATGTCTTTCAACATTTTTAACAATTCCTGTAAATTTCATAAAGATCCGTCAAAAATTTTTGCGTTATTCCGCTAACAGATCAAAAAATCGAAGACAGAGAGACAAACAAACGGACAAATCGTCACAAAGATTTAGTCATATACTTTACGTGATATACCTAACACCTCGTGTAAATTTCATGAAATCCATCCATAACTTTGTTAATTATAAAAAAAGCGCCAAACAAACAAAAGGATGAACGGATCTTCACCAAAAGTTAATCATCTGTTCTCCTAGCATAGCTAACAATTAATCCATGTAAGAATCGTAAATTTCCATCCATACGTTTTCGAGTTATCTTGATGACAGACATATGGACAAACTCAACGAAAACAGAACCTCCTTGGAGGAGGCAAAAAGGATGCGAACGGAACCCCAGTAATGCGGCGCATTTGGGCCCTGTGAACACAACGCGCACTACTGAAATACATACAAGATGTGAAGAATTGGGAGCAATAGACAGTCTACACAAGAGAAGCCTTTCACCTCTCAAGCTCAAAAGATAGGAGTCAAGATGTAACCAGCAGTGCATCGAGTATAATCAATAAACTTATTCGTAGCTGATTTCAGGCTCAAATCTTCTCCTATCTCATTCCATGGCATTCAGTAGAAGAAGTTTTCTTATCTATTCCTTCAGAGAAGGAAGAAAACACCAACCTTAAAACCAATAAAGCAAGCATGCTCCCTACCAACCAATATACAGCGTATCAAATACTAATGCAGGCCAACTGATATTTTGTCTGTTCTCTTATTTGTTTATTCAACTGTTTATCTAACCATATGCAGTCGTGCTTGAAGAAAATAGATAGACGAATATTAGATCACGTTGGAGACTGTGGCCATCATGTCACGCTCTGTTGAATACCAATAATCGAAAATAGACCAGGTTGCAGATGATGGTATGAATATGGTAAGCTCTTATATGACTGCACTTTTCGCTTTGCCAACGGTGAAATCCAAGAATGAAGAAATTTACAGCTTCTGTTACCACTCATTCATTATGATTTGTGCTTTCTTCTCACATCTAAACTTCAGCTGCGTAGAGTTCAGGCTCAAATTGAGTACGTGAGCAACGGAGCAAAGGGTAAAATATTCCTCAGAGTACAGCAGCAGAGCAAAGAGCGCGAGGATATTGTGGCAGTAATTATTTTCCCCCAATTTTTTTGTCTTCCTTTGATGACTTAGCCTCTCACTTGAACAAAAAACTTCAATTTACTTGATATCATAGTGTATGAATAAACGGAACTTAAATTTATGTTGGGAGTAATGCTTGACTGACGGCCAAGTACACCAGTTATGGTGGAGTAACTGCAGTGTAGCTACTATTATACTAGTTTTCGCTTGTCAAAAATTGATTATTTCTCTTGTCGCTACACAGATGTAGCATTAAACCTTTTCCAAAAATTAAAGTACTTTGTCGTTTAGTAAATTGACAAAACCAAGTCATGCAGTCAAGTGTAGAGCATGCACTGTACCTATACTATCGTAAATCAACCTAATTACGACAGAAATTGCAATATTATAGCACATATATTACAATCAGGACAGCGATTGGAATTTTTTATCGTGGGAAGACTAAAATTGTTTGATATTATATATGCATCTGCCACGTTTACGTGTAATAGCTCTCTATTTATCCACTTATTCTTTTGTAAAATGGGGCATCTTAATATTGTTTTGCGGCGAGTAATAGAGCGCGGCTCTTCGTTGCGTGATGTTTTCAGTAGAATAACGTTGCTTTGGTAACTTAACGCATAGTTTTTAACACGTTTTAACACGAGATAAGCTAATTTCGTTAACTTTAACTTATCCAGACTGCCGCTGAGAGCAGTGTTTTTGTTACTTTTGGTACAAGCCCATTGCCATCGAGACGCCTCAAACTTAAGATTCTGAATTATACCTAGTCTCAATTTGAGGTTAACGCCTGACACTTGCTCCAATTTAACGAAAATAACGCTCCTAATTACGGTACCATAGAATTTACACTGATGAGATCAGTTTATCTCGATAAAACTGTCCAATCAATGACGCCCAAAGTTCGTGCGGTAGTCTAATGCCTGAAACAAATATAAGAGCAATAATAATTGGTACCGCAGCCTCCGACGCGACCCGTAGCTCCCATGGTGAGGTGCCGCAATGGCGGACAACCGCCAGGCCATTAGCGAAGGATTAATCAGTGACCATTGTTCCACTTTCTGCTGAATGGATGGCCGTTAGGACAGAGAATTTATCAGACAGTACAATAGGGTTTGTAAATCTGTGCTTGTACACATGTGTGGGAGAGACATTGAAAGGTTAGCTTCGCTAGTGCATACCTTATGGTTATCACTTATCAGTATTGAACAAGCAGATTTTTCTATTACATTCCAGAAGTCCAGTGCTAGCATTTGACTGCTATCTCAAAATATCAGCGAAACCACAGGTCAGCAACGATCAGGTCCATAGAGCCAAATAGGTTCACACGATAGTTAAATGACAGAGTTTTAGCAAGCTGACGTCCGATCCCCGCTCAGGAGATGACAGCTGGACGGTAAACTGCACTAAGTTTGAAGGGTGGAGCATGGCCGCTTACCAAAGAGCCAAAAAGCTTAACAAACAATAATCAAATAGCATTTGACAGCTGCACGGCCTCCGTTTATTTAAAAAATACGAAGAAATTGTAATCATGCGCTTTCAGGAATGAGAGGCAGTTTGTTTAAAGCATGGCTGGCAGCATAGTGTGAAGCAGCTACTGAGGTGATGCTCGAACTGTTTATTTTGTGTTGGTTTCTGCTGAGATTGTGTCATGCGAAGATATGGGTAACATACGGCTGCTAATTATGTGTGAAGTTCAGTACTGTGGCGCGGAGTCAAATGGTAAAGTAAATGAATGACGTCAGACCAGGACACGTACCGCTGGCACATGCCAGCGAGATGAGCTGTACGTGTGAACTGCAACAAAATTATGATACGTTTGTTCTTCTGCTCAAACTCCCTCTTTTTTTTTTGTAGTGTTGATTTGCCACAAGGAGTCAGAGCTCGCCGAATTTAAAGGAGTACAAACTGCAGTGCTTAAAATACTGTAGAGCACACCTATAGAGCGTTGTCAGTTTTCGTCAATATGCCGTACCGTATATTGACATTTCAAGTAAGTATGTATCACACTTGTAGTTGATAGACACGTGCGTTAGCTATTCCCTAAGGTCAGTAACTTAGAATTATGATTCCTGAGATATCTTGATACTCTCATCTTCAACAAATATCTCCGGGTTTCTTAAACCCTATACTTACGTAACAACTTTCGTTGTCGCTAGCAGTCTAGAGGCAATTCGACTTATCCGTTTACGTCGAAAATCTCAGTCGCTGCTGCAATTTTTACTCCATAGCAAGTGGCAACGGTGAACTTTCAACTATCGCAAAGATTGATAGGTTTAGAATAATAGTCTGGCCATTTTATCAAGGCAGTTCGGCCATGGTCAAATTCCTCAATTGAATGTGTATTTCTGAAATAATGTTCGGCCCATATCTTAGCCTTAGAAATCTGAGAAATACCCATGGCATTGGCACCGCTATAGAGGAATATGACCACGGCCGAAGCGCCTTGATATAATGCTCAGACTATAGTGTACGATGTTCATAGACTTAATGCCGAAGTTTCGACCACGACTACGCAGTAGGATTAGCTGAGTTGTATCAAGGCCGTTAGAGGTAACGGAAGTTGTTATGTGGGCACAGGGCCTCAAATTTATCAGCTATCCTTGTGAATGTCTGTATATTCAGGTCACTGAAAGAATTTTTTTTACGAAGAGGCTGTCATCTACGAATATGTGTAGCAAGAAAGTTACCTCAAAAGGCAAAACCTGCAAATTCTGAAGAATTTACAATATTCAAAGATGACAGGCAGGCCAAAATAGCGTGCAATGGAAATGGGAATCACAAAAGTTGTAGAGTTGTCTGCTGTTTTTTTTAGGATTGACAAGATTAATTCGAGGGTTATTTCCAGGAGTACCTAATGACGGAAATTGTGAAGAACCAAAGTCAGACTAGTCGAGCAGAGTTTAAGTGTATTAGTAGTGAAGATATTTCAAAACCCACGAGGTGTCGCTTCCTGATGCAATAGTGCAAGAAAATAAAACCTGTAACCTACAAGGCCTTATACTTGAAGGCTGTTCATAAATAAAACAAAATCAGATCGCTATTAAATGAAAGTAGAATTATTAAAAGTCTGTCTCGTTGCTAATGAATGGCTTATTACACTATATACGAATGACAATCTATTGCATGTTTTGTGGAGAAAGATAAATAAAGTTGGATGGCAATTTTCAACAGAAAATACGCTTTGATAAGCAATTGGTAGATGCTGCGGACAATTACAACAGCTGAAATGCTTACCTTGACAAATGCAGTGCGAAACGAGCAAGGGACATCCTTTTTTATGAGGAGGATCATACACTAATCAATAAGAACTTCATGGCGTCCAATTTCTTTTTCTATTGCCGTTGACACAAATTATTTTGTTCTTTACAACATCAATTACGATTATCTTTGTTGTCAAATTTATTTGTCGTATTAAGCAAACGTTTGTCATCGGATAATTAGAATTTTTATAAGGTGTACTTAATAATTTGTTTCACGGACGGTAATGATGATGCCCATGAATTAAATGACCCTTGTTCCATTACGCATGGGCAGATCAAATTAATTTTAGTAAAATATATACAGATATAGCATGTGCTATCATCATATTTGGGAAAGACATTAGGATTTACCAGCATGGCATTATTTGTACTATTTCCCCCTCTCAAACCTAAAATTGTTAACCACTATTTTTGAATAGCATCACTAGGCTTGATGTGCTGAGCACAAATTTATAAGTCACAAACGTCGGAAATGAGTAGTTTTCGAGCTCAACATTATATCAGTTCTCTACTGCAATTAGTTAGGAATCGTTTAATTGAACGATTATATTATTCAAGGGAAGTTTTTAATACAATTTGCATTAAATAAGCACTAAATCGTCACAGAAACAAACTTTTCTTTTTAGTAACCTAATAATAAAGTAAAAGTCTATACATAGTACAGAAAATCAAACAATTCCACGGTCACATAAAAGACACATATCAGCCGTGCGACGCTTGAATGCGTATTGTTGACTGTTTACGTCACAGACGTAAGAACGCACAGACGCACAACTTTATTGACGAAAGAAAGCATTATTGATGATTACGAACAATAAATACATGAATTTTATATCCAACGATGCGTTATTTTGTAAGGTTAGGAACGTAGGGCAGTTTCTGCTAATGACATCGCAACTTGGGTAAACATTTTGCAGACGAATGATGATTTAATACTAAATTTAGGACATCAAAATTTTTAAAACTAAGCATTTTCGACGGCCGTGACCGATAAATTGCTGTTCAGCTCATCAATATATATTAGATTAATGCTCTAAAATATTTGGGTTCGAGTGGAAATAATAGTAAAAAAATTTACCGACAATATAAATAATCCATTTTTACTAAAAACTAAATAAAGTTGTCTAACAATTTGACGGGCTGTGTATTTAGCAAACGATCTACTGTACGTAGTGTACAACACACTGACTTTTACATTGGATCCTTCACGTAGCCATTTGCTTTTTTTCCGAATTTTAATTAATTTTTTACCAGTAATATCGTGCTTGCTCTGTGATGAATAATATTAATGTGTTAATGAACTACTAACACTTTCTTCACAGGCTGAATGTTGATATAAAGATATATGAACTCGTAAGACATCAACTGCACACTGTACACTGCTAGACAGGCTGCTGCTTTTCTGCTCCAGCGGTGCGTGCAACCACGGTGGCGTGGATTAGGCCTAACACTTCACATGGCCCGCGCGCGGGGGCTCGGGTGCAGGGAGGGACGGTAGCTGCAGGGCCTGGACGAGCTCAAAAAACTCCCGTAGCAGTGGAATTCCGCGGTACGTTCAATGCTTTCTTAAGATATTTCACCGATAAAATAACCTTTTTGGATATATTGTATAACATACAGTAATTATGATCTGACCACGGGCAATGGGGTCACATCTTCTAGTGACTTGGTTTATTTTATATATTTTGGATTAACCGAAAGCAAATGCATGTCAGTGCTCTGTAGTGAAAGGCACCATACGCAGTGGACGAAGTCGTTGTTCAGTCGGTCATTTATGAATTGAGCGCATCAGCAGGCTCGAGACCGCTCGCTTGAAACATAATCTACGTCCAATAACTCCCAAATTGTCAAGATAATTAAAAATTTAATTAAAAAAAAAAACAGCCAAGGGTGTCCTGCACACCATTCATCATGAAATGGGTTAAAATTCTAAGGCGTTCATCATGGTACACAACAAAACGCATTTCCGGCACCGCCGTGCATCGGTTCCTTTGTATAAGTATTCAATGAAATAAAACAAACTTTCTTTGGAGTGACTTAGAACTCTGCTACCTGGCGCTTTTGCTGGCATTCAAACCGGCTTAGAACACTAACACCCGTAGGAATTTGGGAAGTGAACGTAAAAGAGAAGCTTTAAAGTGAAACGTGGCCCCTAATTATCCTTGTCTGTTGTACTGCTAAACGTTTACGACTGGACCATCGTGACAATGGCTCCCAGGTAAACCGCAGCCTATCAAAAAACCGCATCCTCACTCACTAGCGTCTATTTAGAAGAAATTACGGTCCCTGTACCTCCAGTTGGTTTGCTTTACTTGAGCGCCATGGGAATTTTTCAGAAATTGGATTTACGTAAACTCCTCCTCCAGTGCAGGGACGATAATATTTTTTCTTGTGCTCTAAACACAGACGTACTACAGCGCTGTATGAGCTACTCATGACGAGAAGTCCTTCTGAATGAATTCTCACTACTGAGTTGTCAGTCATTTAGCATAATGACTGAGGGCTGTTGAACGAGTCCTAAAAATCCTGCAAAAATTTCACCGCAAACTGACTGAGGTTAGTTGATACTAATGGAGACATTAAGTTAATGATGCAATTAGGTAAGGACTGGCTCCGTGGAAATTTGTTTTACTCAAAAGTAAAAGTTTCATCAGTGTATCACAGGATGTTTATACATTTCAATTTAATGTAGTTACGCAGAAAAATCAAATCACCGAATTAACCAGATAATTTTTACTTACTCAGGGGATCTGTCGTCATCCTTTGAGTACTAGGTCATCTATTGGTGTTATCTCCACCAGGGAGGTTATGATTTTGTCAAGCTGGTCTGTTATTCTGTGTGTGTCTCTGTCAGTAGAAAAGTTATAGACGGATCTTTAAGAAATTTGCTGGGATATTTAGGTATGTTAGGAGGAACAGATTATTAACTTTTGATGAAGATCCGTTCAACCGTTTGTTTGTTTCTTTGTTTATCTGCCGCTTTTTTCTTGGTAACATAGCTCTAAAAGTAATGGGCGGATTGTCATGAAATTTGCAGGAGCTGTTTGGATGCTACTAGCAGCAGATGACCAAATTTTTGTGATCATCTGCTTGTCCGTTTGTCTCTTTCTTTTTATGTTTGGCAGTGACATAACCCAAGGAGTTATAGGAAATATCTTCGTGAAATTTGCCGGAATTGTTGGACATGTTACAAATCGCAAATGGGCACGTTTTGATGATGATCGATTCATAAGCTTCTGTGTTTGACTGCATATTTGACAGAATATAACTGAAAAATTTATGGGCTGAATTTCGAAAAATTACAGGAGCTATTAGGATTTTTAAGAGGCGCCCATGACCAACTTTTGGCGATTATCAATTGGAATCCTGCTTCCGGGGCTAATTTGATTTTTTTTTGCTAAAATTGGACTGAGTGGTGGAGGTATGTGCTGTGAGAGTGCTGCTCTAGTTTTTATTAGCAAATGCTTAATCATAAATGATACCGTCGGCACACTTCGACCGGAATCAGGCAATTTCATTAGCTCCTATGATGAAGCTTATAGCATCAAGAGCTTGTAACCTCTTACTATTGTGGTAGGTTGTTCCAAACAAGTTACGTTAGTGTTGCTACCTGAAACTCAATCAGCACAAGGTTGGCTGATAGCTAATAAAAAGTTTAGAAGGCAATGACCGATATAAGGAATAACCATTTAGCAAATGTTTACAACATTTGCCCCAAGGAAAGTCTTTCTTTGTCACTTGCAGTTTGATCTCCGAACAACCACGCATCGCTTCCATCGATCAACATGATCAGTCATGCCTCGTGAACAAAAATACTTCGGACTTGAGGACGAAAACCCCAAGACTTCTGCTGCCAAATCGGTCTCTGAAGGGACTAAATTTGGGTGCAGTTCACCCAGACGCTTCCTCTTTGTGACGAAGTAGTTGCGTTTCAGCATTGAATGCTGGGAACCCGGGCTCGAGTCTCGGACACTGACAGCGCTGGCAACGAATTTACCCAACGTGGAGCACTAGCTCCGGCACCGAGAAGCGAGGGGAAGTACGGCGACGGATTCTCAAACTGACTCTCACCACAGACTGCTTCTCTTTCTCATCACACTACCAGATCCTAAAAAATCCAGAATTACGGCAAAAGAAAGCCGCGTTAGGCATATCCACTGACTGCAAGGTAATAAATGATCATTATTATTCTCATTCGGTCGCATGCTGACGCTGCTCAGGGCTATGGCTTTCTATAGCTGCAGACTTAGTTAGACATGGTGAAGTGCAGGTGTGAAGTTTTTTCCTGTGTAAATTTTCCAAAAGGGGTATTTTTTTCCAAGAGTACTTACGGGAGAGAAAAAGCAATCCAAATGCCTCAATCGTTGCGATATAGGACTGTTCTTAGTGCAGTAAAATTATGAAACAGTATCAGATTTACAATTTAGAGAGGTAAAAAATGGGTTATGGAACGTATCCCCCTTTATATAATGTAGATAGATCGCTATATGCGGATTCACGTTATCCGAAATTTTATCGTACGATAACCCTAACATACAAAGATAACAGCTAAATTACGACTTGCCACCAGCGAGCAGCCTGCAGTACCTGTGCGTTGGTTGAAGACTCTTACTCATTTGTTAGTGACTTCTGTAAAAACAGCCACTTACAGCCGGTGTGGTAAGGTACAATAATACAAGAAAACACGCATTTTGAGACAACATTTATAGAGCTATAAAGCTGATACGATCCACAAACTCTCATACCCCTACTTGCTTATGCAGTTATGCTTTATTCTCTTCTCAATCTTCTTTCCTGACTTGCTGATTCCCATGCGCCTTGATCCTGTGTGGAGGCACCTTCGTGCATGGGTTCCCCGTTTCTATCGGCATACTATATGTCCCTTGTTCTTTCCTCTGTGATATCGTTCTGCTCGGAAACGGTGGCTTAAATTTTCTAACTACAACTAACTAACGAGCCACAAACACTCTTCTCTGCTTTTTCACTGATATAAGACTGTTTTTCATTGCGAAAAATGGTGAAGGAAACTAGGATATTTTTAAATGCTATTTCTGCACTCCAATATTATCATAAGTACCGTAACTAGAACACCTCGTGGCGTAAAATCATCACTCGCGACGGGGGCCAAATTCAACTCAGTCATTTTTGGCCAGCTAATCCCAGTTTCTCATATGGATGCATTGTCCAACAAGGTTAGGGCACAGCCCCAGTAGGATGAGATCTAATAAAACTAAGAATGACCGTCGTGTGTTTATAAATATATATTTATTAATTTATATGTTTATTTATGTATTTGATGTCACGCTCTTAACGAAATAGATAGGCGGAATTTAGCCCAGGTTGGAGGCTCTGGTTGTGCTCTCAAGCTCCATTGAAAGTGATGGGTAGAAAATAGGCCGGGCTGCAGAAGATGGCAAACGTATCTTAAGCTGGGACAGTGAAATTCCAACAATGAAGACACCGCAGGCTTAGTCTGATTTGTACGAGTATTAGCTTCTCCATACATCGAATCTACGCCAAAGTATAGGGAGACCTTATGTCTGAATCGTAGCTCTGAAGATATCTGAAGCTTCCGCTGGCACTCTCATGCTTCTTGATTCGTAGTTTCTTCCCACAGATGATTTCGTTGCATGAGCTTTTCTTCCCATTTTGATGCAATTGTCAACGAAACTGATGAAACATAAGTTTTCACGGGCAGTAGTAGACAATTATTAATTTTTTTCTAGCTTACTGTTTCTCACTGACGAAGCAGTTTTCTCTTCATAGGTCAAAATTTGAGCACCTCAAATGAAACAGATATTTGAGGTGGAAAGACGGTATCAACGGTATCCTTGCTACGGAGCGAACACATTGTATATAAGCTGCTATTTTGTTTAAGTTTGTTAATTGGAGTGTTTTACTCAAGATGTTACTTCTGCCTGTCTATATAGAAGACCTACGGATGACAGCACGACAAAGGATCAATGAAGAAAAGAAGAAAATTAAGAAGCAAATAAGAGAAGAGGAGATTCCTCATCGGCCTAGAGGCATTAGGCAAACGTATAGGTTATTGCGTGAATTTTTCATGCACGGGTCCACTAGTCCGTAATAATAACATAAGAAATATAGAGCGCGTCATGGCGTCAGACAATCTGCAGCGGTGGAGGCTAATTCATCGAGGTCATTTCTGATGGCCAGCTAGGCCTAGTTTTTTGAATGGGTCACAACTAAGTCAACCCACCAAACTTTCTTTATGAACATTGCTCAACTCCTTCTACTGTTTTTGGGTGAACAGAGAAATATATATGTATATAAAATATATAGGTCGAAATGGCCTAATAGAAGTACATCCCTTTGTTTACATGGCATTAAACTTGCTATAAACGCTACAATGACGACGCTAATTGAGGTCATTCAAAGATTGGCGCTAAGTAACGAATAGCTAACCAACAATGAGCTCTCGAAGTGAGGCCGAGAACCTTGTAGGTTAGGCGGCGTAGGACTGGTTCTGCTAATATCCTATGATGTATACGGGTTCAAAACACTTTAAAACACCAAACAAACCAGACCTACGCCGCCAACCTTGTTCTCGGCCTAACCTCGAGAGCTCATTACTGGCAAGCTTCCAGCGTCAACAAATTATGGAAGATTTATTTTCCTTCGAATGAGACCAAAACGGAGATAATCTACGGCGTTTTAAATAGTTTTCAGGCTTATTTTCAGGCAATTTGAACTGCCCGGGAGGCACTGGCGTCAACTCTCCATTCTGTGTTTGTTCATCACTGTGCGTGCGTTCAAGTAAGCTTTCTTGCCGCGTCACAACCTTCAGAAGCACTGCAATTAGCATTACCTAAGCTAACCTAGCCTAACCTAATCTGCGATACAGCGTGCAGCACATCACACGAACTTGAACGGCGTACGCACGCTCACCAGTGCCCGCACACAGAGTAGTCGCATGCGCGTGGCTTACGCATCATCAGGCCGCCCCCATTGTCCGGCCACAGAACGCCTCTTTGTTTGTATGAGCCGGCTTTCGGTTTGGGGCTCTGGGTAGCCCCTGAGTTGGAGGAAATGCCACTCTAAAGGCGGATGAGACCTTTTGGTCCAACGGCATCCCTGAGACGAGATTAACAGGCTGGTGCCGTAGCTGGGCACTCAGTCTTCCGCAGTCTAATCCTCTCTTTCTCTTCCATCAGGTAGTAGGTACCACTTGATGTTCTTTTCCTTTCCTTTCTCTTCTTCTTTTCGGCTAAAGCCTGTACTGGTGATGGCAGGGTCTGAGGCGCGTAGATAGCTGGCCTCTTTCTTAGCTGTCGTTACTGTCGATTTGTTTTTTCTTTATTATGCTTGAGATTATCATCTGTTTATGGAAATCTTTGTTTCTTCTCCTTTGTATATATCTGTATTTATCTATACATTACTGTATATTTATGTTTTCTTATTTTTTCTTTTCTTTCTCTTACTTATCAGTGGGCAAGTTGAAAGTAACCCGGGACCAGGTCGCGCTCGGGGGTGTCGTCTCCTCTATTGTAATATAAGAGGACTGCATGCGAACCTCGCGGAGCTCGACTTTGTGTCCCGTGGTATGGATGTCGTGTGCTGCTCCGAGACATTGATGGCTGGCAGAAGGCACAACGCTGAGCTTGCCTTGTCGGGTTTTCAGTCCCCGTTTCGCAGGCTGTTGGGATCGGGGCCTGGATTCCGTGGAATGGCCGTCTATGTCCGGAGCGGATTATGTGCTACCGGCAGTCAGTACACGAAAGCGCCTGTCATGAGATCATTGTTGTAAGGGTGTGTGGCCGACTGAATAATTATTATTTATTCTCCTTATATCGGAGCCCTGCAACTGATGATTCTCTTTATTATTATTAAATCACACCAGATTGCCGACGTAGGAACGGGGAAACTCCATGAGGTTAACAAACCCCCACGCAACTAGCCCAGCGGCTGAAGAAAACAAAAGAATAAAAAAAGAAGATCCGAGATCACAGAATAGCTCTGTGTACAGATCGTTTAAAGCTGCCAATACCCGCGCCAGCAAAGACAGAACCATCAAGACAATTCCAAACATCCACACACGATGGAAAAAACGAACGGGAATACTGGCCCGTACAGCATCTTAACCGTTCCAAAGCAAACTCAAGAAGAGCACCAGTACGCCGTGTATACCTCACCCGAACAAATGGACCCGGGAGAACCTCAGACAGTGGATGACTGGGGTATAAAAAAACAGACCCCACCAACTCTGCGACGATGCGGCTGATCACAAGGCACAACACCACCCAGCATGAACGCACATCGACGAACCACTTTGTCAAGCAAACATAAATGGCAATCGGCAGCAGAACCCCAGACTACAGAGCAGTACTCCAGA
>LQNS02015106.1:26709468-26721068 GCA_001587735.2 Parhyale hawaiensis | reverse complement strand
CCGCAGTAAAACTACTTAATTGGCCGATTGTTTATTTTGCGGCGATTCTACAGTTCATTTCGGCAACTTACAACTCATTTCGACTAGCGTGACTCATTTCGGCAGTCCTACGACAATGTTACAGCGATTATTTTTGCCTGGGTTCAATTGGTCAGATACTTTTTGTAGATTCCAGCATCAAGCTTGCTAACAATGCGATTTTTCATATCAATAGACATTTCTTTACATTTCACTGTGAAGTCATATTGCGTATCGATCAACTCTGTCCCTATGCTCTTCCGAAGAAGACTTTGAAGGAATATTGCATAATATTCTAAAATATATTGGAGCATTGAAAAAAGTGCAAAACAAACAAGAATATGTCTACAAGTAAATTACAACTTATAATTATGAAATGAAGTTCCTTTTGAATTGTACATGCATGAAATATATATATTGGTATGCTACGTATGTATATGTACAGTATATATTGATATGAATACTTTGATTCCATATTTTTCAAGTATTGTTAGTTTACTCGTTTGTTACTCGCAAAAAAAAAAAACATATTTAAAATCATACAATAGCACAAAATTGTATTCTACAAAAGAATCTATCAGAAGCACAGACTGCTTATGAGGCACATGTCGCTGTATGTCAGTTATGGTAAAACAATGGCGCGACATTAATTTGATCTACCAGTTGACTGGGGAGCTCATTGTACGCCGGAACACTTTGAAATATAGGGAATTGCTTCTCTACATCTTGTCGAACGAATGGCAAGTTAAATCTATTATTCTTAGCATTGTAAAAATCATTAAGTAAAAGCGGAAGGAAGTGGGATTAAAATAAAAGATTTTCTCTTCAAACTGACGTTCTTAAAATCCCAAGAGTAAAATATTTATGCACATCCCTGTATTTCAGAAGTTGTAACTTTCTGTACATTTCATTTCGTGACAATTGTGAAATTCCATTATGATTTTTTTGACATATTTTAACATTTATTTCTTTACTGTTTAGTATACAAATCTTAAATATATGTAGGTACCTTTTCTTATTTATATTATTAACAGTATATGCAAGCTTTATTCATATGAGGTATAGTAAAAAATGCAGCGTCGTCGTTGTGGTACGAATACTTTCTGCATCCGTTTCCTATAGCAACTGCACCGTTGGTACATGGTGCATTTTTGGGACACGGTGACAAAATGTTGCGGCAGGGAAAATTCTGCGCCGCAACTCGTTGCATATCTGGAGAGAAACTGAATTGTGCTGCCAGACTGACACCTACATGTTCTTATGCTCGATTTCCTCCTGCGCTGAGAGAGTCATTGTGGCTATTCAGGACCCTCTTACCTGCACAGT
This sequence comes from Parhyale hawaiensis, assembly GCA_001587735.2. Lineage (NCBI taxonomy): Eukaryota > Metazoa > Arthropoda > Malacostraca > Amphipoda > Hyalidae > Parhyale > Parhyale hawaiensis. The sequence continues at coordinate 26,719,724 of LQNS02015106.1, read as the reverse complement.
TTGGCTTCAGGCGGACGAGTAAAGTTCTTGGGCTAAGTGAGCAACGCACCGGTGTAATGGAATATGTCGCGCAGCTTGCGCCAAGTGAATACACACCGTGCCTTTGGGCCGCCAACTACTGCGAAACAATGACAGAAAAGAGGAATAATGTTAAGGTTAATTTTTTAATTGACCTAGAATATGCTCCGATATGTTTAACACCAATTTTCTAACAGTAAAATTGTCTTTAGACAAGTCTCAAGTTCACTGATAGCCGCCATTTTATGCAGGATAGGTGGCAGTTTTGCCGCTACATGCCTTGTGGTTTACCAGTAAACTACGACAAGTTCTACATGTGCTCCTGCATAGCCCCTAATTCTTTAGGAATTGAAGGCATTACGCTGTTGTTCACGCGTCACTAAAAGCAAATTTATACGATATTTGTACATGCGGAGCCCACTCTTGTCCACTCTTGTCTAAGCGCATTCTACTGCAGACAAATAAGTTCGTCAGTATAAGAATTAAGGTATTATATGCCCTCTTGACTGTCTTTGCTGATAATATTCTGAATTAACCTAACAAAGTACCCTCTTAACAGACATTGCAACAAGCTTTACTCTATGTGACGGAAGAAAAAAAATTGCATCCTTCGTACTAGCTTTTGCAGGATAAAAAACTAAAACAGTAGCAAAACTACAATATATACATGCGTGTAACTCTCGAATTTTACGTGTCTCGACTTTTACGACTCTCCATATTTACGAACGTGATTTTGTGAACCTATCTCAAATTTTACGAAATGTGCTTAAGATTTTTAAATTTTACGATTTGTACTTCAGTCCGATATTCTAAACGTTTTCGACAAAGAAATGTATTATTCACTACTAGGTTATTTTTTATAAATATTAGCATGTACTAGAGGTGGACCGAATATTCGTTTTCGCAAATATTAGCATGATTTACAGTATTCTCATTCGCATGTAGATATGCGAATATTTAAGCATATCCACCGATGAATATATATCCTCTGAAATGGTGGAAGATGCACGCGAACATTATCCTAATTTCTCTCAGTTAGCAAAGCCTTGTCTTGCTTGTCCGCCAACTAGTGTTGCGAGTGAGCGTCTTTTTAGTGGTGCCGGCCTAGTATACGATGAAAAATGAAATAACCTGACAGGTGAAAGAGCAAAAAAATTGTTGTTTTTGAAGTTCTACCTGCCAATAATAGATTGTAACTATTAGATACTAGGAGTTTATACGTGTACTAGCAACAGTAAAAATGGCTTGCATGCAATCTAGTTAATTTAGTCAATCTACTAGTAAATAATCCTCTTTCAAAGGTCGGTGGTTGGGGAAAGAGGTTGGTGGGATGCATGTTAGAGTGGGTCCATGTCCTGCATCGTGGAAACAAAAAAAAAATTAAGTTGATTTTAATTAGCTATTCAATTTCCCATGGTCAAACTCTTACAATGAATTCGAATTTCGAATAGTCCACTCCAGAGTCCAGTCTCCAGACTCTAGAATCCAAATTAAATGCTATATTACTTGGCAGAAATGAAACTTTCAGTCAACATTCGAATTCGCAAATATCAAAATCAAATATTTGCATTCGCGAATGTTAAGAAACAGACATTTCGTCCACGTCTAGTATGTACCTATACTTCGGTACCACATATTTGTTTCGGATATAGTATTTCTTTTAATATCTATTATTCAGCATTTACTAATTATCACCCGCAAAGCGAGAGTGGTCATCACCCGCTAGTACAGCGAGAGGGGTGATTATCCGCGAGCAAAGGTGATATAAGTATACATATTTGTTTGTTGGTATATTTGTTTGTCTGCCCAACCAAGAAGAGGGAGAAGTTCAATAATGTTCATAATTGTTTGCAGGGAGTCAGGTTGGTTGACCATAGGTGTGAAAAATGCAAAAGTTTTGGGTTAAGTTGGTCATTAAAAATGACAGCGTTGAATTTGTAACTCCTGACTCAGCACTTTTCGTGGGTGATGGTCTTACGCCACGAGGCGTTCTAGTTATATATTGAATTTTTTATTTATTATATAACACCAACTTCTTGAGCAATTAATAAACATGTTATCAATTGCTATTGTATATATTTCCTTTACACTGTTGTAGAATAACGAAAAACTTCCGGCTAACTTAACATTGTCCATGTTTGAAGTACAATTTTCTTTGTAAGCCTTCGCGACCCTAACTCGACTCTCACGAACGTATCTCGAGTATTACGTTTCATTCGGTCCGCATCTCTCGAAAAAGTTGAGAGTTAGATGCAGATCAAATATCTAGAAAATTTAACTCGGCCAGATATACGAATCAATCCGAATTCAATACCAGTTTATTTCCAAATTACAGTGGAAAATATAAAGAGCATTCTCAGTATTATTAAAGAATGTATTCATTCCACACCCTTTTGGGGAATTACGAACTGCAAAACGCTACCGTCAAGTGGAAGCATTTTCCCTTGTTTGCAAGTGTCCGGCGCGTAATTTACCTCATATTAACGATTCTTCATATTTCGATTCGATCCTGATAAAAAACTGTTGAAATGATATTGCACCAAACTAGGGTAACAAGTTATCCCAGATTTGTTCTTCCTGAGAGTTCAGCACTCATAGATGCAATTCAGCTTCTGCATCTGCACACATCCTATTGGTAATATGAGGAAGAAAGGCACTAAAAATATACAGAAATATTTTCATCAGGCTAGGGATGTTAAAGTTCCTCTATCAGTACTATTTAATAATTCACGTCGTGTTTTTATTTATTTATTTATTTATTTATTTATATATTTATATCTTTCCTGTCATGCTCTATGGGAATAAGATAGGAGAAAATTCAGTTTTCAAAATGTAAAAAAAAATAGTGGGGTACCTTGCATTCTTTTTCTTCGGCGAAGAAAAAGTTGGGTACCTTGCAATCTTTTTCTTCAGTATTAGATAGGGGAAAAATAGGACTAAAAAGATAGGAGAAAATTCAGATTTCAAAAGGCGAAAAAAAAGTTGGGCACCTTGGAATCTTTTTCTTCAGTATTAGATAGGGGAAAAATGAGGAAGCCCAAATGACAGCGGGGGTTTTGGTGAAGTGTTAATTTTTTGCCGTCATTTATAATGATGGTACGGGCCACTAGTATTATTATAAATAAGTTATTGTTCTAATAGGCGATTTATGGTTTAAAACAGCACCTACTTACCAATAAATGCCCTTGCCTGTCCCCTTTATCTTGTCTAAAATATAAACCAGCAGAAAGCAATTTACTAGAAGACATTACGAAACCTACAATACCGACAATATTTGCAGTTGATTTCTTCCTAGTTGTACATCAAAATGGGCTGAGAAATGAAACTTCCGTTATTTATACACGAGAAATGAATTTTCTCCGATGCTCGCCGTATATTTCGAGACGATTGTCAGCTTCAGTGTAAGATGAAAGTTCCATAGCATATACCCTTGGGTAACAGTCGAACGAAGCCGTGTCGCGCTGCATGCTCTCGTGCAGATCCTGCTTTTCAAATCCTATTTACTTTGCGGCATGACATATTCTGTGCAATAGTTGTTTGTATCCCCGGTTCAAATCCATAACCATAATTTTACAGACTCTCACGTACTGGTCCTTTTCGCATCGAAGTATTGCTCGAATTCAGAAGTAAATATTCATAAAGTAGTATATGGGATACAAAACCTAAGTACTACTGTTGAGTTTTAAAACTGTTATGTAATACATTAAATTGAAGCATTGGAGGTGACATTGTTTTAGGTGTTGAACATTACAAATGCTCAGCTAATTTTTCACGCCCTTAGGCCACTCCAGTACGTCACGCAACGCAGAATTAAAAACAAAGTAGTTCGGTGAGCAATTAGAACGCTGTATAGGTATCGAGTTCGATTCAAACTGATGCGATTCAAACTTTATTGCACTCCCATGGATGCTCATACATAATATTATATTGTTTGCTTCAGGTAAGACGGCGTGTGATGCTTAAAATGAGGTACAATAATGTGTTTTAGGTTACACGAGATGCGGTATGTTAAATGAGGTGTTTGGGGATAGACAGATGCGTGTTTTATCGTAGACAAGGTGTGTGCTGAAGTAGTTAAAATTAGTTGGAGTAGACGAGATGTGTTACTGTGGACGAGGTGAGTTATTTTGTAAGGTGCATGTGTCAAAGATGGGGTGCATGCGTTTCGGTAAGCAAGGTGTGTTAAATTAAGTAGGCACCGTGTGTCAGAATAGGCGATTTTTTGCTCCACGTGTGCAGGATATCAATGTTGATGAAATATACAAAAGCCCTTTGCAGGTTATTAAAAAACTGAACAGATGCAATGCTTGGATTATAAACATTTTTACGACATCATAAGAAAAAAATGATGGTAGGGTTGTTGCGTTCAAAGATATGTTCCTGAATACTTTCGAAAGAAGTGAAAACAGGATTCATTTTCTTCACCACTCCAGTGACATTACTAGTAACAAAAGAACACAGCGCAAGCTCTGAACGATTTGCAACGAGACAAAAAGCCAGCAAATCACAACGTGAGAACAGGATGGCGTTCAGGAAATTACTCTGTTTGCACCATTGTGATCCAAATTACCCCATTGTTCCTCTACACGCCACGCACACACAGAGCTCAGTTTCTAAACACGGCCGCTAACGCAGGGCATGGTTCACTTATGGAATGCTGCAACTTTCGCACGCTATTGCGACCAGCAAATTTCTTTGGAATTCAGAGCTTACGGCTATTGTACAGGATATGTAAGGGCCAGAAACGGGTAAGAAGTTACGCAGTGAGGAATTTGTTTACTATAATGCGTCAAATATATTTCTAATATGAAAATTGCTTAAAATTTCATTATATATCTGTCACACATCTTAATTTTCCGTTAACTAACGTGAAAATAAGCAAAATCACTGCGCCAAAAGCGCTGCTAAGAAGAATCACTCAGTAACCAATCACGGCTGCCTTCAGCGTTTGCATATTAACACGGCCGAGCTCGGATCCCAGCAATGAACCAAACACACAAATTGGGTTACAAACACCGACAGAATTGTCGAGTTTGATAGCTTGCAGTCTTCAAAGGATTGTAAAGATATCGGCCTCAGTCGCAGCTCGAGTGTTCCTCACAAAGGCCTCGAGGACCTTCGAAAAAAGGGAGAGAGGCATGCTACCACTGGACAACATTGCTGAGTACCTCTAAAATATGCAGTGGTAAGCAAGACTCCGGCTCTAAAATAAGTTTGCTAAATTTTGTTGGATAATAATTTGGAAAGCTACGTGCTTTTACCAGTACACAGAAGAATAAAAAAATTATTCTGATGTGGTAACGAAACGTCTTTCATTACCACCGAATGAACGATATTCAGCAGCTTAGAAGTGTGCAAATGATGTCATGACCTAGGTACGTATCCCTTGTTGCAACCCAGAAATTTTTGAGGTTGTGATTGATACCTTGCTGGTGTTACCCGCGTCACAGCAACCCATGTCGCAGTCGTCGTGACCGCTATTTGGATTAAGATTGCGACACGAATTTTCAGTGGCGAAATCCCCTGTAGATAATATAATTCCATAATCTCACTATTCAATGTAGTCTACTTGTATTTAATGTCCCGTCACTGGCACCCACGTTTTCATCAAAGTTGCCGGTGGCTACATTTTTCCTCCGTCCCTTCAATCCAAAGTTGCTCGTCTGGCGCAATGGGAGCAAAAATGAAGCCACCCTCCGTTACGTCTTATCAGTCTTTACACAGCACTCAGACCCGGCAGCACTATCGTCGTTCACGACGATCTTGCGTTCAAGTAAGCTTCGCTACACCTTACCTAACCTAACCCAACCTAACCAAACCTAACCCAACCTAACCTTTCTAACCTTACCTAACGTTACCTACCGCTACCTAACGCTACCTAACGTTACCCAACCTTCTTACCTAACCTAACCTTACCTAACCCAACCTAACTAACTTCATCAGCGATACAGCGAGCAGTGCGGCGCACCAGCTTGAACGCCGCTCACGCGCACACGATCTGCGTACACAAACACGCACACAAATCGTCGCGAACGACGATAGCGCAGCCCGCACGTTGTCATCCTGCCTGTGTATCTGCGTCTCGCCCGTAACTCCAGCGTAACTCAGCGCTTCTAGGTTCCAGTCCAGCCTTCTTCTGATGGGACGAGATCGACGGGAGAATGGGCTAGCTGCCGCTTCTCCCCGTCCTCTCGGGAACGCCCGATCGCCCCACCGACAGATGTCATGGGCCAGTGCTAGGCAGTGCCCCTTCTCCCACTGCTATCATCATCGTCTGCTCCCATCTCCATCTTCGCTGGACTTTATTAAGGCCGTAAGTCACCGACACTAAAAATGTCGTGGTGCTGTCACTGACGGTTTTGTGTCTAGCCAGAAGTTGCTCTCAGCCTGTATTTTTTATGTAGGAACTCATAACTGAACTGTAAATTGATAGCTGAACTGTGAATTCATAAATTACTTTTAATTGATACTTCACTTCTGATTGACACTTCTAATTGATACTTCTAATTGATACTTCTAAATTTATACTTCTAAATTGATAAAATGAGTATGTTTCTAATTGACAACTGTGCTAATTGTTAAATTCTAAATTGACAACAGTACTTAATTGACCGCTTCCCGGGTAAGTCGTTTTTCTTTTTGAAATAGATTAAATTTTCGTAAATCTTTTAGTTTTCAATTTGATGAATTCCGAATGTTAACGTTTTCAATTTGCTCTTGCTTCAGTTCGGACTCGAAAACCCTAATAAATTTCATGTTCTCCCGCAGTTCCTGCATTATAGAGAAATAGTCGGGTGAAGGCCTCCGCGGCTCCGCTGCACATCTGCGGTTAAAGGCTTCACCTTCTGGACACCACCACGCTCCTATTTTTGTCCACAATGTTTATCAAAAAACTTAAAAGTACCACAGTAATAAATGACCCAAAGTTAAAAACTTATAAATTTTCTTCTGCTCTCAAGTTTTTCTCTAATTTCATTATTTTTCGCTTTATCCCCAGTGTTGCACCGAAAACCCAGCAATTGTGATCATAACAACACACACAATAAGCTTCGTATGAGAATTTGGGGCGAATGCGAAGGCCCCCAGAGCAGTGTTGCACAATCTGTAGAAAGCTTGTAAGCTGGTGGAGCCTGTTGGGCTATATTTTGGGATAAAACTAGACGGCCTGTGACCCGTTGTGTCGTCATCACGACAGTCTTTTCTTTTGCAAGAAACAGGTGTTATTTATTTGGTCATAGACCAGACGCTGTTCGGCCGTCTACTCCTGCTGGTACTGGTCACCATTGGCAGCTTCTTTGCTTCTCTAATGAATAATCAACACTCAGCCTGCGGGCAAAGCCAATTTATAGTAAAATGACACGACTGATGTCAGTTCACTACTGACAATTGAAAACTTAGTTTCCATTAGTGAACTGGAGATTAGATAGGTAGCGGTGTCCCTTCAATTTCCAATGTAATTGAAATGACTTTCTAAACCTACGACCAGTAGGTAGTCTCGCGATTGAACCAGGCTAGTAGCGAACTGGGATCAATCGGGCCATAGTACGCACAGTGACCGTAATTGGTTTCATCAGTGGTTTTCTGAAATATCCATGTAAATTTTACCCTACTTTTGGGTTCCAGATGGCATTACACTATTTAAAACAGAAAAAGCATCAGTTATTTTTAAGAGTTGCCGAAAATTCCTTTCAAAATGCTAAGATACTGGGAAATCCCAAAGAGAGGCCTAATTTGCTATTACCCAGGCCCTGCATAGCGTTCGATGTGAACTGGGCTTGAGACAAGACTCACAGCCTCGTGTTCTCCCCTGTATCCCGCCACTATCTCCACCCATACCTGACGCTGCCCACCTGACCCACACTAGACCTGAGCTTTTGTCTTGTTTACAAGGTGTTTTCCTATACATTTTAGTACCATTACTGATGTGTTTTAGATTTACGTTAGTTAAGTTTTATTATAAAAGAGCTCTAGATTTATCACTTCGTGGAACGTAACTCTCTTAACATAATGTAAAGGTAGGTTCGATATGCCTATACGAATTCAGCTTATGCCAGCTTTTTCAAGAATGTAACCCTCGCATATAACGAACACCAGGTCTACGATAATATATCACTTTGCTCGCTAATACTTGCTGCAAAGTTAAAGGTTTTCTATTTTGCGGAAATTACTTCAAGTTGTTTACGTTCAGTTTTTGCGCTTGCAGATAATTTGTTGTAATTTTTTATCGGCAATGAAAACTTTTAAAAACAGTGCTATAGGCATATTAGCTCCCAATTTAATAAGTATCATTTCCATTGCATTGGAAGCTTTCCCATTATTTGTGTTGCCACTGCTAATTTTATTCTAAAATTTCAGTAGTCACTCCAATATACTTAATGTATTTGCTATTGGTACGGCAAAGTATTATTATTGTGTAGCAAGCAATGAAAACTGATGCAGCTCTGCTTCGTAAAGCGTACGAGGGTGATGGATAAGAATAATTGCATTCAGCATCAAGCTACAGTGTTGTCGGAAGCACCACAAATAGCAGGAACTAGGGACGCGTTAACTTTTATTTTCTTGTAATTTCAACACTTACATACTTAAGTATAATATATTGTTAGATAATAGCATTAAGTTAAAGAAAGGTTAAGGTCAAAGAACTGAAATGTTTTCCGCTATGTACGTAACATTGGACAATAATACATGGTAGGTCATATATTTAGGTCGTTATGCCAACATTTTTGTTGTATGTAAACAATGTTTATGTTCTTTTACGTAGTACAGTAGTATATGTCTTCTAGAGAACGAGATTAGAAGAAAGAAATGTTTCTCCGGACCAGGGCATCTTGTACACTAAATGTACAGTAGTACTAATACATAGCCCGATGTGCAAATGATAGGCCAGTCTCATATATATTGCTGTAACTGTTCTGAGTTTTTATTACCTCCACCAAGGAGGTTATGTTTTCGTCGTGTTTGTCTGTCTGTCACCAAGATAACTCAAAAAGTTATGAACCTATTTGGACGAAATTTACAGGAATTGTAAGGTATGTTAGGAGGGACAGATGATTAACTTTTGGTGAAGATATGTCCATCAGTTTGTTTGTTTGTTTGCCTGCAGCATTTTTCCCAATGCCATAACTCAAAAAGTTTTAGATGGATTTTATAAAATTAACATGAGTTGTTAGGTATATAACAAAGAGTAGATGAGCAAAATTTGGTAACGATTCGTTTGTTCGTTCGTTTGTCGCTGATTTTAATTTTATGCTTGTTAGCCCAATAACTTAAAAAATAATGAATGGATCTTCATGAAATTTATAGGGTTTATTAGTAATGTTAAAAGACATTAATAATTAAATTTTGGTGCAGATCGGTTTGTTCATTTGTATGTTTGACTCATGTTTGTCTTAACATTTGTTGGCAGTATAACTCAAAAAAGTTATGAACGGATCTTCAAGAAAATTGCACAAGCTGTTATTTCTATCAAAAGGCACAAATAAATCAGATTTTGGAATTTATACAACGAAAATTATGGTATCAGAGCCAATTTGAATTTTTTCTTCAGTTGCCTCGCTTGGCAGAGGTCTGCGCTCTCAGAGTGTTCTAGTTATTATAATCGAGGGGATTTCACGACCCAAATTGGATCGGTTTAGCGATGTTTAGCTCTACACTCTGGCGCCGGGTCACATCCCGCGACCTAATGCTCAGAGCACTGTGCGAATGATGTGCGCTGTTCCAAGCACAGCGCTTTACTGGAGGGTTCCTGGGTGGAGATGGCCGCACTTCAGCTCTCGTAGGGCAGTCTTGAGATTCTTGGACATTGCCCCCAGAGCTCCGATGACCACTGAAACGACGTCCACCTTTATCTGCCACAGTCTTTGGAGTTCGATGGCAAGATCACGGTACTTTTCCTTTTTCTCCGCTTCCTTGTCCACAATTCTGGAGTCGAAGGGCACTGAGACGTCGATCAGTTTGGCCGACTTCTCCAGTTTGTCTTTGACGACGATGTCCGGTCGGTTGGCGTGAAGTACTCGATCAGTTTCCATCCGCTTGTCCTAGTAGATCTACACGGCTTCGTTTTCAACCACGGGCGCGGGTTCGTGCTCGTACCATCTCTCATTGACCGGGAAGTTATGGATCCGCAGAAGGGTCCAGTGGAGGTGTCGAGCCACTTTATCGTGCCTGCGCTTGTACTCCTTTTGCGCCAGCACTCCGCATTCGCTTATCACGTGGTTGATGATTTCAACCGAGCTCCT
>LQNS02015106.1:26669795-26680889 GCA_001587735.2 Parhyale hawaiensis | reverse complement strand
TGTTAATGATTTTTTGCTGGATTTCCTTTAGCAGCGTTTTGGGCTTCCCGGTGTTGCAAATGCTTCATTTGGGTTGTATTACCTGTCCGTGGGAGCCCAAGCGTGAAGTTTTAATAATAATAATAATAATAATTAATATATGAAGCACCTATCTGCTGAGCTTTGTGCACTATTTTTCAGAAGTTTCTGGCATGTGCACCGTTTTAGAATAGCTATGCATTAAGAGCTCCTAATATGTAAGTGGAAAAGCAACTAAATTTGTTTTACTGTCACCTCACGGCTACAGGGAAATTAAAACAAACCAGCTACAATGGAACATTGATATATTAGCACGGACTAGCGTGACTTTTTTTTTCACAAACTACGAGCTTCATGAACTTTGAATTTATCCCTGTCTTTAGTAAAACACCACACCAGTTCACTACGTAGTTTCAAGCTAGTTTACCGTGTACTCAAAAATTATATTTTAACGAGACGGTCCGTGACCCGTTGGGTCGTTATCACGATCGTCTTTGCTTTCGCAAGAAACAAGCGTTATTCAGCCGGTTATAGGCCACACGCTATCCGTCCGTCCACTCCTGCCCGTACTGATCACCATGAACCGCTTCTTTGCTTCTCTAATGAATATTCAACACCCAGCCTGCAAGCAAATGCAATTTATATGTTACGTATGCCAGTTGTATTTCCCGTAGCACCTTTGACTTGATTGTGCCCGTTCATGCAGCCGAGCTTAGGTTTAACTTCCGTATCACAGATACAATCGAATTTGATCTTCATCACTCGAATTTCTTCCCGTCTTAAAGTGAAGTTCACAGATTTTAGTATAATACTAGGCGGCCCGTGACCCGTTGGGTCATCACGATCGTCATTGCTTTCGCACTAAAGCAGGTGTTATTTAGCTGGTCATAGATCACACGCTATTAGGCGTCCTTTCTTTCCCGTCAAGGAGCTGCCCATACGACTCACTATCAACAGATTCTTTGCTTCTCTAATGAATATTCAACACCCAGGCTGCAAGCTAAGTCAGTTTATATGCTACGTATTTCAGTCATATTTCCAGCGTGCCCGTTCTTGCAGGTGAGATCAGGTTTAAATTCCGTATGACAGATACAGTCAGTCTACTGACGCCTAGGTATCTAAGCGTTTTAAATCTTCATTCCTCGAATTTCTTCCCGTCTAATAGCGAAGAAGCTGTGTGCAAACAAGCACGACACAAGTAAATAAACGTGACAGTAGTAAACAAGGTTCACAGACTTTTAGTATAATACTAGACGACGCGTGACCCATTGGGTCGTTTTCACGATTGTCTTGTCTGTCTTTCGTGCCCATTTTGCTTCCTTCTCACCAGTTACTCATACTGATCTTTCTTCAATCTGTTCTTCTTCTTCTTTCCCAACTTGCTGTTCCCATGCGTGTTGATCCTNCGGGCCGCTCCTTGATGGGCAGAAGAGGAGGGCCGAATAGCGGGTGGTCTATGCCCAGCTGAATAACACCTGCTTTTATTGCCAAAGCGAAGACGATCGTGATGGCGACCCAACGGGTCACGGGTCGTCTAGTATTATACTAAAAGTTTGTGAACCGGTCTTTCTTGCTTGTTTATTTGTGTCTTGCTTGTGATCTTGTTTGACACATCTTTTCACTTTTAGATAGGGAATAAATTCCATGGTCTTTTGGGGAGGTATTGCCTATCCTATCAGTCATGGATTAGCTCTTTAATTCGATTGTGTCTGTGATACGCACGTGGAACCTGTCCCTTGGTTGCAACAACGGGCACGATTATTTAAAAGTTGCTATGGAAAATACAACTGGAATACGTAACATATAAATCGGATTTGCTTTCAGACTGCGTGTTCAATATTCGTTAGACAAGCATAGAATCTGTTGACAGTGAGCCGTATGGGCAGCTCCTTGACGGGCAGGTAGAGGACGACCGAATAGCGTGTGGTTTGTGACCAGCTAAATAAATAAGCACAGACGATCGTGACTATTATTATATTCAAAAGTTTAAGTCTCAACGCGCATGGGAACAGCAAGTTGGGAAAGAAGAAGAACAGATTGAAGAAAGATCAGTATGAGTAACTGGTGAGAAGGAAGCAAAATGGGCACGAAAGACAAGACAATCGTGTTGACGACCCAACGGGTCACGGGTCATCTAGTTTTCCCCTAATGCACAGCTACTCCCAACTGGCTGCTTGGATGTGCAGCTCGCGGGCAGTTTCGATACTTACTTAAATCGGTAGCATAGATACCGTGGCATAAAATGACGCCCGAGTCTCGTATTCTTGCATCAAATTGTCTGTGTAAATGCTTAGTGTGTCCCCAGCATATATTGAGAGGCCAAAACGGTCGTGCTAACGCAAGGAGGTTCTAATAGAGGAGTGCACCCTCTCTATTTACCCTACGGGAGCGTTTCGACTAATCTTTTCCCTTGAACTGGCTGAGTGGCATATCCAATCGAAGAGCGGCATTGCGTCATGCAGCCTATATAGGAAGGACTCCTGAGCTCAAATTTTTATAGCCATTAACCATCGACGAAATTCCGAACGGATGGAAGTATAGCAAGGAAACTTGTATCCTGTAAACCAATTTACGATGAAAGCAACAGAGTGAGCACTGGACGATCCTCTTGCAAAAATATTGAAGAACTACCTGTCTGTATCTTCCTTAATTAAGTGCTTACCACGGCCACAGTTCATTTACAGAAGATAGTTGTGTCAAATTTGAGTGTATGCGTTACGCCCCTAAATTTTCAGGTTTGTGACGTCACAATTGCGTAACGCCATTGTTGCAGCGAGAAATCTTTATTTCCACAGTGGCGTGACGTAATTTTAACGTCATAAATCTGAAAATTTAAGAGCGAAGCGCTTCACCCAAATTTGACACAACCATCTTCTGTAAATGAATTGTGCCATGGCCTTCGGCCCAATGCATGAGAGCCTGCAGTTCAGGGCGGCGTGACAAGCTAGGTGTGTACTCGCCCAGAGAGAGATTAGGCTTGCTCCTCCCATTAGAAGCTCCTTATGCTGACGCGGGAATAAACGAACTTAGGATCTAAGGAACGAACTAAGGAAGCACGTGACAAGCAGAATTGTAATATCACTGGTGGATCCGTGCGTGCAAAAATTCACGCAATAATCGATATGTTTGCTTAATACCTATAGGCGGGTGCGAAATCTTCTCTGACTTACTTCTTCATTGATCCTTTGTCGTGCTCTCATCCATAGGTCTTTTGTAATGATAGGGAGAAATAATTTTTTGAGTAAAACACTATAATAAACTTGTATACAACTCGAGTCAGGTTAGCTCATGTAAAATGTAACCACTCCGCAGCAATGATACCGTTGATATCGCCTTCCCAACTCAAATATTTGCTTCATTTGAAGTGCTGAAATTTGGCCTATGAAAAGAAAACTGCTTCGTCACATAAGAAATAATAATTACTAGGAGGCCCGTGAACCGTTGGGTCATCATTGCGATCGTTTTCGCTTCCACACAAAACGCAGGTGTTATTTAGCTGGGCAAAGACCACCCTCTATTCGGCCGTCCTCTTCTGCCCGTCAAGGAACGGCCCGTTCGATTCACTATCAACAATTTTTTTGCTTCTCCAACGAATATTCAACACCGAGGTTGTAAGCAAAGTGAAATTATTATATGTTGAGTATTTCAGTTGTATTGCGAATGGAACCGCTGAATTGATCATGCCCGTTCTTGAGGCCCAGCTCAGCTAAACTTCCGGATCACAGATAAAATCGAATTAAAGAGCTAATCCATGGAAAGAATGCCACTGTTCCCTCCCCATACCTCGAATTTCTTCTCGTGTAAAAGTGAAGAAGATGTGTCAAACAAGACACAAATAAATGACCAAGCAAGACCGGTTCACAGACTTTTATAATAATACTAGACGACCCGTGACCCGTTGGGTCGTCATCACGATCGTCTTGTCTGTGTTGCGTGCCCACTTTGCTTCCTTCGCGCCTTTTATTCCTACTGATCTCTCTTCCATCTGTTCTTCCTCTTCTTTTTCGACTTGCTGTTCCCATGCGCGTTGATCCTGTGTGGGAACACCCTCGTGGATGGGTTCCATGTGTCTAACGTCACACTTTGTGTCTCTTCATTCTTCCTCTGTGACATCGCCTTTGTTGTGGAAACGGAGACTTAAACTTCTGAACATAATAATAATCACGATCGTCTTTGCTTTCGCACTTAAGGAGGCGTTATTTAGCTGGTCATAAACCACACGCTATTCGGCCGTTCTCTCCTACCCGTCAAGGAGCTGCCCATACGGCTCACTGTCAACAGATTCTATGCTTGTCTAACGAATATTCAAAATGCAGTCTGAAAGCAAATCCGATTTATATGTTACCTATTCCAGTTGTATTTTCCAGAGCAACTTTTAAATTATCGTACCCATTCTTGCAACCAAGGGGCAGGTTCCACGTGCGTATCATAGATACAATCGAATTAAAGAGCTAATCCATGACTGATAGGATAGGCCATAGGCCCCAGAGTAGATCCATCGAATTTTTTTCCCTATCTAAAAGTGAAGAAGATGTGTCAAACAAGATCACAAGCAAGACACAAATAAACAAGCAAGACCGGTTCACAGACTTTTAGTATAATACTAGACGACCCATGACCCGTTGGGTCGTCATCACGATCGTCTTGTTTGCCTTTCGTGCCCATTTTGCTTCCTTCTTACCTGTAACTCTTACTAATCTTTCTTCCATCTGTTCTTCTTTCCCAACTTGTTGTTCCCATGCGCGTTAATCCTGTGTGGGAACACCCTCGTGCATGGGTTCCACGTGTCTGTTATCACACTACGTGTTCCTTCATTCTTACTCTGTGACATCGCCTTTGTTGTGGAAACGGAGACTTAAGCTTCTGAATATCATAATAATAGTCACGATCGTCTGTGCTTATTTAATTAGCTGGTCATAAACCACACGCTATTCGTCCGTCCTCTCCTGCCCGTCAAGGAGCTGCCCATACGGCTCACTGTCAACAGATTCTATGCTTGTCTAACGAGAGCAAATTCGATTTATATGTTACGTATTCCAGTTGTATTTTCCAGAGCAACTTTTAAATTATCGTGCCCGTTCTTGCAACCAAGGGGCAGGTTCCACGTGCGTNTGCGTATCACAGATACAATCGAATTAAAGAGCTAATCCATGTCCCATAGAATGGATAGGGTAGAGTAGTGAGTAGATCCATCGAATTTCTTCCCTATCTAAAAGTGAAGAAGATGTGTCAAACAAGAACACAAGACACAAATAAACAAGCAAGACACAAGTAAACAAGCAAGCAAGACCGGTTCACAGACTTTTAGTATAATATAGATAGATAGATAGATAGATTACACGAGTATGCAACAATTGTCGTGCACTGAATTTTTCACATGGTATAGGCATACACATCTATTCCTGGGATCACCTCAATGTAGGCCACTGTGAAGTGATTTAACTACGGCAACCATGATGTGTTTCAACTTAGGTAACCAAAAAAGTGATGGAACATAGAAAGCCATGAAGTGATATTACGTAGGCAACCAAAGAGTGGTGTAATATACCTAGGCAGTTATGTAAATGATATTGACAATCACGATATGCAGCGTTGGATGGTTCCAGTAATGAAGGGTTGTATATATCAGCCATAAATTGTTGTTTTAATAACATTTACCGGCTGTCTTGGTATCTTTATCTCATAGTTAGCTATGTATTGTTAGTTCATTGGTAGGTACGTACCAGTATAGTCTTATTGTGGTTTTAATTCATTTTTCAACATTACTGGGTTTTCTTAACCTCATTTTTGTTGCGGCTATTGGGATGAGGTCTACCGAAAGCTCTACATAGCTACATCAATTTATGAGGTTATTGCTTCAAATCCGTCATTGGAAAAAACTCAATTGAATGTGATGTTAAAGTATATTACGAGTTATATCTATGAGTCAAATTTTTCTATAAAATTTTAATATTCCTAGAAATTATGATGAATTTTCAATTTTTCTTGGTGTCCAAAGGTATGATGTATATCGTCTACTGAAGATATATGATTGTGAATATAGATTCCCTGCTCTGCAACGCATTCCTTATAACACTACGAAGAAATTAATCTTTGTTGAACGTCTCTGTGATTATTAAAACTTATTTTATTAACACTTACGTAAAGCGGCCTCCAGACCCAATTGAGAGAGACCCGATTTCAGTGTCCACTCAATGGATGGTGTGGTCTATGAACAGAGTTAACATATATTCCGGTTTGCTAAACAGGGAATGTAGCACAATAGAGAACACATGCACTAAATCATAGTGTCTGTCAAGTATCAGCTTAGCATCAATTAGGTATCGGCTTAAATTATAGGAGTATAATTAAGTATGTTCATTTGTAAGACCAGCCGCAGCTAGAGAAGATTCTGTGAAGATTTGTAAGGATGAAGAAACCTTGGTTATGCAGTACAACGATATGATCACAGGCAAAGGAGGATAACTTGCTGGCCTTGGGCAAACGTACTGTAGTGACAACCTTTAAGCAGTGACTGACAACCTTTAACTGAGGCGACATTCATAAATTTCCCTGCATTTAAATTTTTGTGCGACTTGGTAGTAAATTTTTGATCAGCTGGTACGTAATACAATAACTTAATATAAGCTTTGATTCGACAGAAACTGTTTGTCTTCTTCATAGTTTATCTTTACCAATGAGTAAATTTCTGTTAGAAGAGCCTAAAATCTATGCATGCAAAATAGTTTTATTCTTCAGATTTGCATCTGGTCCGAATCTAGCATCATAATTGCATATTACAGTCATATTTGAGCTCTGCCAACCTCGCAAAATATTGCCTGTCCTCAGGGACCGATTGACGACTTCAAGAAGTGGTGATGTGATGACTGGAGCCACTTTCCTAAGAACTCTGGGTAAAAGTTCCTGTAGGCAAGCAAACTGTATACAGTGATATGTATTTGTTTTCCAAGCGCAATGTGGTCTGCAAAGACACCTGCATTGAAGAGAGCTATGTACTTGCAACAGTACTGTTTTTTGGTAAATTTATTGATAATGAATGCCGAGGCGGAATATTTTTCCAACTTTTCGCTTTGTCATTAGACCATCAGCGGCTTTACTATAGGATCTTTTCAGTTGGCCGTTGGCTTCTTTAAAGAGTCGTCTTCTGTTTATATACTTATAGGTAGCCTTCGGATTGTGTTTTGCCACAGCACCTCTTTCTTAGGATACGCAATGATTTCTGTTTACCGACCGGTATGATGTTATACGAACTCTTCTATTCCCCATTCGTTTCTTTTAATTTTCACTTTTAAATTTTATAACACGCTTGTCGCCCCACAACGCGGCCTTTGAAAGTCCCGGCCATCTTGATCTAAGGATTCACGTTGCGCACAAAGCTTTTCCTAGGGTTGAGGCGTTCTTCAGCTGTGAGTACGCTGGACTGTCAAAAGTTAGTGGAACTGAGGAAAATGTTAAGAATTTAAGGTCCTGTGTTCCTGCAAATGTTTCGTTCTGCCAAGTATGGTAACCTATTCCACAGATTGATTCTACCAACGGCAAAGGAATTTTGATTCACTTGGAAAGGTGAATGAGCTATTTACTCATTTGAGCCTCACTGCGAAGTGTTCGGTTCCAAAGCCACTGGAAGTTCGCTAGTTTAGGATCTTCTGATACTTTTTACTATCTGCGTGGTGCGTAGTAATTGCGGGCTTTCGAATGAAAAAGAAGCGAATTGTAGCTGTTTGTATGAAACACTAATTCGAAGGTAAAGATTCCAAGTATTTTGATGTTCACCAAAAACTGAACGCTATTTCTTATTGTTGTCTCCATTTGTTATGTTATTAGTTTCGGACTTGGTAAACTACATAGTTCTGACTATCCATCATGAGAACAATTCCTCTTTGTATATTTCTGTTTTTTGGAAACCAACTTTCAGCGGTAGATACCGAGACTTAGGATCGAACAACCTTAAGGATCAAATGAAGAGCGTCATTAACTCTTGAAATGATTTGAGTAACTCCAGCATTGACCTTGTGCGGGGAAGAGCAGCTGGAAAACAAACAAAAAATTATAATATCTTCTCTTGCACAAAACGACTACCCAAGGACGCTCGCAAAGCAAGCTAGTTCTGAAACAAAGAGGACGGCACCAAATCAAGAATTATCAAATGAGTCAAATATACATGTTTTATGAGATACATCAGCGCTCCTGGGTAAGAGGCCCTTCAGAGAGAAGGAGAGCGAGTTCATCCGATACTAAACTATAATGTTCAAATTTCAAAGGAATCTGAAAATACTCTCCGACAGCTGTTATGTCATCTGAAATTAGAAAAATCCATCAGATCCAACAAACGTTGTCTATCAACTAAAATGCAATAGTTGTGGAAATGTATGTTGGAGAGCCAGTTCGCAAGGCCTTAGCTAGAATTAACGAAGATCAAGCAAATGTAGAACAACAGGAAGTCAATTTTGTGGTATTTCAACACGTCCTCGAAACCATATAGACACCCTGTTAGTTGCTAAAATTTTTATGCATTGCAACAAGAGCGTTAAAACATTAAGAGACATTTTTGGAGTTGAATTTTTTCGTCTTACTCTAAATGCAAATTCTTATAATTAAGAACAAATTCCAGAAATTACTAACGACTCCTGCAAGCATCAGCGTGGCCATTTGCGACTGCGACTATGGGCAAACTACGGCCCACGGTCACAACCGGCCCGTTAGTCTTTTTGATATTGCCCGCCGGAGATATAAGGATTTTCGATGTACTGAGTGCATATTCTAAAATATATTAAAATTGCCTGTCTGCAGCAAAAATATTCCCACTTAAAGTGAATGTAGGTAGTAACACTTCATTTCTTTTTTTTTATGCTTGTTATGTTGCATTGAGTGCTGGCCTGGCCCATTGGTCAATTTTTAAAATTATATGTGCCCCTGAGTCAAGAAGATTGCCCACCCCCTGCACTATACACGTTTGGAAACAGATGTCTCCGTCCGTATAAGTGTTACTTTGTGGATGCCTATCATAATTCATGGGTCTTGATGCGTTTGCCTTGAAAACGGCATTCGTTTACAGTGTTAGAAGCCCGGCCAAATTTGGGCCAAAGTCCAGTCAACGTTTGCTAAATCTCGTAAAATATGGAACCTGGATATACCACCAAGAATCAGTATGTATGAGAAAGCTAAGAGAAGCGTCAGATGTCTTCACTACTTTCATTCTACTATGCTGTTGACAATGCAAGAAGTACTTTCAGAAAAATAAATTTCCCGTATACTTTTGTCATCCTCTACAAGCTGGCCAAAATTTCACCTATATTGATTTCTTCAAGCAATACAAAAAATGAACATATAGAGATATAAAGAAACAGATGAATACATATCTTTTGTTTATTACACTGTAACTTATTACTTCCGCCATGGAGGTTATGTTTTCGTCGGATTTGTCTGTCAGTCTGTTATTTTGTCTGCCTGTCACTAAGATAACTCAAAAAGTTATGGACGGATTTAGATGAAATTTACAGCGATTGTTAGGTATGTTAGGAGGAACAAATGATTAATTAAGTTTTGGTGAAGATCCATCCAACCGTTTGTTTGTCTGGCTCATTTTTCGCAATGCCATAACTCAGAAAGCTATGGCCGGATTTTGATGAAATTGACATTAGTTGTTAGGTACATCACGAGAGTAAATGACCAAAATTGTGTGATGATCTGTTTGTTTGTTAGTTTGTCACTGTTTTTAATTTTACGCATGTTAGCACAATAACTCAAAAAATTACAAATGGATCTTCATGAAATTTAAAGGAGATGTAAGTAATATTAAAAAACATATATGATTAAATTTTAGTGCAGATCGATTGGTTCGCTTGTACGTTTGACTTATGTTTGTCATAATGTTTGTTAACATCATTACTCAAAAACTTAAGAACGGATGTTGATGAACATTGCAGAAACTATTAATACTATCAGAAGATGCAAATTATTAAATATTGGATTTGATTCAAAGAAAATCATGGTTTCAGAGCCAATTTGAATTTTTCGTTGCCGTTGCCTTGCTTGGCGGAGGTATGTACTTTCAGAGTGTTCTAGTTATTATCAAAACTACATGCCTACTAGTCAGGAGGCGGGTAGACCCAAATGAAACACGAACACCTCCACCCCCTAATTTCTCCGATGCACAAAATGTTGTCGAGGAGAATCACTAAAAATGTGGCACAGCTGACTTGAATACCTGCACACTCATACGACCAAACACGGATCGAGGAAATGAATCCCACGCCAACACAGATCAGGGATAAAACCGACTGAACAAACGACGGACTAGGCAGGCACCACCGCGGTACTTACTAGCTGACTGTAACTGCTGGCTACGATGGGTTACCGCTTTATCGTTTAGGGGTGGACTGCTTTAATTAGCTATATGAAATTTTGCAGAATAGCTTCCCAGGAAACTGAATGCCTAGGCGTGTGTTAGTGCTATTGTTTCGTATAGGAAGTGAAATTTATAACCTATTGTTTCGTATAGGAAGTGAAATTTATAACGCGTTAAACGGTTCTTGGGCACTAATTTTAGTCCATGTAAAACCTAAAATGATATCATGTATATGGAAAAGATACCTATGTGTGCAGTGTGTTCAGTATTATGTAGGTCTCACTGCAGATCGTTTCTATTATTATTAAATCACACCAGACTGGCGACGTAGGAACGGAGAAACTCCATGAGGTTAACAAACCCCACGCAACCAGCATAGCTGGTGAAGAAAACAAAAGAATGAAAAAAAAGAAGAAGGTCCGAGACCACATAATAGCTCTGTGCACAGATCGTTTAAAGCTGCCAATACCCGCACCAGCAACGATAGAGCCATTAAGACCATCACAAACATCCACACACGATGGAAAAAACGAACGGGAATACTGGCCCGTACGGCATCGTAACGGTTCCAAGGCAAACTCATGAAGAGCCGAGTACCTATACCTCACCCGAACAAATGGATCCGGAAGAAACTCAGACAGTGGATGACTGGGGCAGTTATAGATTTTATACAAAAAACAGACCCCACTAACTCTGCGACGATGCGCCAGATCACAAGGCACAACACC
>LQNS02015106.1:26653647-26667477 GCA_001587735.2 Parhyale hawaiensis | reverse complement strand
CACTGGCTTTTCAAAGTTCGGGATCATCAGCTCAGAAACATGGCGATGGCTTGAGACGAGCGTCTCCGAACATAGCACAAGGTTATAATTGGAAGAGGCTACAGCTAGTTCAGCCAAATTACCATATAAACCCCGAACATTCGTGCACAAGATCCGGCAGGAGCGTGACCCAAAACCACGAGGACCGGGGCTCACTTCCACGTCCGGATATCTAGTTATCAGGCACGCAAAGAACAATAAATAAACATATACCATAAGCAAAGGAGATCATCACGCGCCCCACGTCCGGATATCTAGTTATCAGGCACGCAAAGAACAATAAATAAACATATACCATAAGCAAAGGAGATCATCACGCGCCCCAGACCCTGCCATCACCAGTACGGCCTTTGGCCGAAAAGAGGAAGAAGACAGAGGAAAGGAAAAGAGCATCAGGTGGTGCTACCCGAAGGAAGGAAGAGAGGAGCAGACTGCGGAAGACTGAGTACCCAGGTATGGCACCAGCCTGTTCATCTCCTATCCTCTAACTTATATTTGATATTTTTATCATTGTCATGACAGGTCTATGGTATACATAAATCAAATATCTTGCCTTATACCTCTGCTGCAGCTCTCAGAAACATAGCACTCAAAAAGGAATATTTCCACTGCAATGCCAGTCCAATCACCTTACAATATTCTCTCTCCCCAAATAATAGCATTCAAATTAGTAGTAAATGCTACTAAAATTAGATTACTCAAGTTTTGGTGTTTGCTGTCACGTGATGTTCATTCATATCTTCCGAAATACCTTTACGTGATGAGAGTGTAAATATTACGTCGTGTGAAATATTATTTCCCCGTACAGTAGGGCTAACTGGCGAACCGCTTCGATGCAACAGCCAATCCCGAAGTTCGCTCCCCACCCAGTGTTAGGCATGAGGAAACGGTGCTGTCCAAGATTATGTGCTACTGAAGAATTTACCGCAAAAGACTGGAGCTGAGCTATCAGTCTTCGTACTTGTCAGTGGAAGAGAACCCGACCCCTGCCAACGCTACAAAGAACTTGTCGTATTTCATTAAAGATACAAAATTAGTCTATGGAAAATTTTGTGTATTAAGAGTGACGAAAATGGTCATGTCATCAAATAAATGCGCATTACAACAGAAAGAGTATATTATATGATAAGAGGTATCGTGCAGGGAGACACTCGGTCAGATCACACTCCGAACAGGGGAGTATGAGTTAAAAAAAAAAAAAGCCTGCTTATGATTTCACACCTATGCATTTTACAGTAGTTTAAATGTTGACTACACCATAAGAATAATCTCTGTTTAACCAAGGAAACTCAGCAACTTTCGAGGGAAATACAGCATTTCTGTTTATTTGGGCTACTCCGTAATTTCTCCTGTGCCACCGAGTAAACTAACCTGCCCCTACTTTGCGTGGCACCACAGGGCAGCACCATATAACCGGTCATTTTTCCTAGATGTGCCAAGTGGGATCTTCCGGCGATTTCCTTTATGTCTTCCTTAAGATAATCACGTTTTTTAAACAACAGATGCAGGTTCTACTTAGCTACCACGGAAGTAATGACTGCCGGAATCAGTAAATTCTGCTTAAATTGTCTTTGGAAGATAAGTGCTCTCTGTTTCAATATTTGAGCAGGACAATCCTGCTCCCTGAGAAGAAATGTGAAAAACAATTTATATTAGCAAGGGGTAATACATCTCTGAATGTAATTAAATTTCCCTTCGCGTTGCTCAAGTTGTGCGTTGTGAAAGACCTGCATTCACTTGTAACGATCAGGATTCCCACTCTGCCTTCTTCTGCAACCGGATCTAATTTTTACCAGTCGATCTCCATCAAAGCGCAACTTAGCTAGAAAAATCTGCAACCTGGCCTATATTTTGTTTATCTATTTAGTTAAGAACGTGATACAAAATATATAAATACATAAACAAATTAACACTAGACGGTCTTTATTTAATTGTTTTGACTAGACTGTCCGTGACCCGTTGAGGGACTAAAAATTTATCCAAAGTATTCCATTTTCTTCTGCTCAGTTCGTGGACTTAGAGTATTTCATGTCAGATTTATTGAGTACCAAAATACAAAGAGACGAATATTTTTGGAAAAAAGTACTGCCCAGCCGTATCCAGGATGTAGTTGTCACAGAGGTATATTTAAGATGTAGCTTCTAGTGGGACCCGTGGAAATTCTACGGTTAATTATTGTTTTCACTTACCTTAGTTTAACCAAAGGAGGGAAACAGAAGCCTCGTCCACGAAGCTCAAGAGTCGCTTATGGCTGCAGCTAGTCGCTGTATGCACCAATTGTACATCAGTAAAGAGTTGGGTATGGCTGCAGCCAGTCACCGTATGCACCAATCGCATATCAGTACATCGGTTTGTCTGTTGCTCTCTCGCACAACTCGTTGCTCCCCAGTCACTTCTACCAATGAGATTCATGAACGCGTCTCACAGCCCCAAAAGATCTGGTTGACTCGTTGGCGAATCTGTGAATGGGCTGCAGGGCTCCCTCCTATTGAAGCTATGTGAGGTAGCGCTTCTACCTTAACCCACCCCGTTTGAACTAATATACGCAGATTAACATTTTTATCGTTACGCAGTCCGTCTACCTTACACCTCGTCTAGCCTTTCCTAGGATTCTGAATTCACCTGTGAATCACTCATTTTTTCTGTCAGCAAAGAATTCGCTCTTGTATTTTGATGAAGACATAGGAATACGACGGTACTTCTTGGACTGTTCTCCTATGTATTTGCGCACCTTTTCTAAGCTCTGTTTCCTACAGTTTGCAGATACATTAGTCATTAATAATCTTACACGCTTTAATTTTTCGCTGCGTATCCGATTTTTCGCACTATTACCGCGGATAACGTAGATATTGATCAGCAGCCAATCATTTTTCTGGTTTGTTTGATGCAAGAAAATTGTGTCTGAATAATGACGTCCCAGTCCTCGCTTTGTTATTTTCATCATAAGTTGGTATACAGAATACAAGTTTCATCTACATAGCTCCAGCCGCTCGAAATTTCGTCGATGGTTAATGGCTTTAAAACTGTAAGCCCAAATGGCTTCTTAAAATGAAATCATCATGGGAGTTTTCTACTTTGAAAAATGGCAAGAATACACAATGCATTTCATTGATTAAGTTGACGATTTGTTAGTTTTGCTTAGTTTAAATATGTTTCTCGTCATATGAAATTGTCCATGGCATACCGCTGATGTCTGAATGATGACGCCACATGAATCTCGGGGCATAGCTGAGCTGCGCTTAGAAGCTGTCCGTCTGTGTTTTCATAAAGCCCGCTGCCGACGATAGTCGTTCGTCCTGTGCTTTCACTTCACCGCGTTCGAATGCGTTGCTGTATCTGTATACACAGCAAATGTGAGCATTGCTTTCTGAAACGACATTCACTAAAAATTTGAAAAGACACGAGACACCGCACAAGTGACACAAACAAACAAAACAAAACAAATATCATTTATTATCTCCTATACAGGGTACAATGGATACACCTATCGAGGTTTTCTTTTTGCCTTAATTCTAGAATTTTGAAGATCCAGTAGTGTGAAAAGCAGGAGAAGCAGTCCGTGCTGAGAGTCAATTTAGGATCCCTCATCGTGCATCGCCTGGCCTCTCGGTGCTGGAGTGCTCCACGCAGTGTAAATCCGTATAGCGTGCCGTCCGGGGAATCGAAAACGGGCCTCCGTTCATGCGATGCCGAACCGTTGTCACTTCACCATCGAGAGGTGGTGTCACTTACTAAGCCAGCGGATATGACGGTAAACAGTTTATTGAAAGTTTCGGTAGACACACAGTCTGGTGTGCCGCGACAGTACGAAATATTCGAACGCGTTGAAGTGACAACATAGGACTAAAGACTATCGTCTGCAGCGGGCTTTGGTCTTTGTTCGAGAGTTTAAGCGACACTCGTCTTCAGGGTACAGTCAAATTTCAAACAACGAGAGATAGGATACCGATATGCTCACAAATCAATAGAATTAAGTATATCACGATGAGACACGGCAGAGGAAGAGTATCGCTGGTTTATATTCAGGAGGGAGAGCAACGGATCTATTAAAGGAATTAAGACAAGCCGAGTGAAGCATGATTCTAAAGATCTGTGCAGTTATGCGTTATAATTTTTTGCGAGAATAGACATTTCATCAAAGTTAACATTGCGTCTTAATTCTTGAACATGTAGAAAAATCAATGAACTAGGCTGTAAATTTTTTACATTGCTTTTATGTTCTTTCAAGCGGCAACTTGTATTTCTGCTGGTCTCACCAATGTATGCTCAATTACAATCTTTACCCTAAATTTGATACACTACACCACTACGCTCTGGCTCTTTTCGTTTATCTTCAAGCGAACATAATTGTTACGTCAGGATATTGGTGGCTTTGTGAGCCAGTTTTGCGTTGTACGGTTTAAGTAATCTTTTGATTCAGGCACTGATGTAGCGAGTGCTTGTAGGTTGAGTTGGGCTTTGTATCAACATATATCGGGATTTCTCTTCGGACCGCTTACTAAATCAAAAACGTAGCGTACCGAACTCCTTATAGAGCTCATGTGCAGCGAAGAGAACATCGAACAAGAACTAGAAGCAGTATCCTCTTCCCTGAAACTAAACGGGTTCCCTTATAGCATAATTTGCACTACAATGCGACAGCTAAAAGATAGACCAGCGAGACAAAGCCCAACTCAACCTACAAGCATCCGCTACATCAGTGCCTCAATCAAAAGATTACTTAAACCGTACAACGCAAAACTGGCTCACAAAGCCACCAATACCCTGAAGTAACAATTATGTTGCTAGAAGATAAACGAAAAGAGCCAGAGCGTAGTGGTGTAGTGTATCAAATTTAGGGTAAGGATTGTAATTAATCATACATTGGTGAGACCAGCAGAAATGCAAGTTGCCGCTTGAAAGAACATAAAAGCTATCTACAAAATTTATAGCCCCCTAATTCATTAATTTTTCAATATGTTCAGAAAACAGGACAAAATGTTAACTCTGACAAAATTTCTACTCCTGTAAAACATGATAAAGCATAACAGCAGAGATTTTAGAATTATGCTTTACTCTATCTTGTCTAATAATAGATCCATAGCTGTGCCTCCTGAATATAAATCACTAGTACTCTTCCTCTGCCGTGTCTCATCATGATTTACTTAATTATCACCCACAAACAAAGAGAGAGAGGTGATAATGTTTTCGTTGAAGATTTAACTTGTTTAAAAGAGTATATACAATGATACATACATATATATATTTGTCCGTCCACCCAGTAAGTGGTCGAAGGAGTTGAGCAATGTTCATAATATCTTGCTGGGAGTCTGGCGGGTTGCCCTCGATATGACCCATGCCAAAAAACTGGAAATAGCTGGCCATAAAAAATGACGGTGGTGAAATTTGTTCTCCACCCAAAAACAGGTAGAAGGAGTTGAGCTCTGTACATGATTTTTTGCAGGGAGTCACTTGGGCTGTCTGTGATGCGCCTATGTCAGAAAACTAGGATTAGCTGGCCATCAAAAATAACGGAGATGAAATTTTCTCCTACCGCGGGTGATGGTCTTACGCCACGAGGCCCGAGGCACTGGGCCTCAGTTTATTGCCTAGGTATAAAAGTGAAGATTGTGTGTGTGGTGACAAGCAAACAAGATTTTCAGAGTTTTATTTAGAAGTGGGATTCCATTTTTTCAGTCTGCTAGCAAGGAAGAAGGGCAGAGTATGTACATGTTACATCGAGCTAAATTATGAAGCCACGAGCGGCAGAAGTACATAAGACAGCAAGAAAGAGAGCTTCTGCTTGAAATAAAATCATTAGAGTACAAAGAGCAAAAACAAGCCACGCGAGCACGAGGGAACAACGTCCCACGCCCAAATTGAGGTCAGTAAGGTACTATGGATTCGCTTGGGCGTAAGCAATATTGAGTGAACTGACCACAACCTGAAGGCTTATTTTTAACTAATACAACATACGCAAGGAATGTAGGCTGAAGACATACATCTTTGTCTTCTATAGATCTCTGCACATACGAGCAATACACTCTGTAGCAAAATCCTAGGGACAGGCTGGGATTATGCTCATCATATCAACGGAAACTGATCCTAACCTTCAGTGACCATGCGATGTAAGCTATGCACGACGCCAAGAAGATACCATGCAGTGGGAAATTTGCCGAGCCAAATTGAGCAGACAACTCAAGATAATGAGGCATTAAATTCTTTACTACGCTTGGTGAGACTGGGCACCCGGCAGCTCTCACTCTGCACAACCTGACCCGGCTTTGTAGCGTAGCCACATACCCCGTAACTTCCCCTCCCCTCATCCCCATAACAGCTGACCACACACGAACAAGCACGCCAGACGTTCCATTCATCAGGCCGAGCTCACCTGAACGTCCCGCAGGGCCCAGTACTGAAACGAGTCGCCGACACCTCCACAGAGTTTCGTTGACTCTTGGAGCTTCAGTTGAACTCTGGTGTTGGTAGTGTGAGGTTGTGCTTGTGCTTGACTTGGTGGTTTCCTCGCCTGGAATCTGACGCCGCCAAAGGACATCGGAAATTCTGGTTGTGTAACTGTAGAAGACTCACAGAACTTACCGTGCAGCTTTGTCCAGGATATTGTAAGCTGCAGTGAACTGATAGAAATCCATCACTTGGATCAAATACAAGAACTTGCATATTCATAATAAAGGTAGACTCCATTGGCGACATGACGAAGCTGCTGTTGGCGCTTGTGTGCTTTGTGCTCACAGTGCGGAGCGGTGAGTTACCTGCATGTTGTCTTTTGCTATCAAACATTCTTAATTATAGTACTTTGTTTGTTCTTTTGATGGTTATCGTTACTCAAGTGCTCAGCATCGTTCTCAAGGCTTAAACTTTGTTCGTCTCGGTCGTTAATGATACATAAATGCCAAGTAGTAAAAAATCTCAGAATTCATATAGCCTACTGATGTGCTTTTCTCTGCGTATGGTAATCTTTGAATGTAGGTATATCATGATAAATAGGATGTGTGCTTAGCATTATGGTTAAATAAGTTTTCCTTCTGCGTCGCAACATGACGAATATATCAGGACTTGACATCAGCGAACATTTACGTCTACCATACTACGGTATTTCTGTTCACTTAGATGTCGCCGGATATTCTTATTGGAGCAGTGGGCTGCGATCACATGCAGGGTATCAGAGCATGGCTTCCGTCTGAACTTGTGGTGATTTACTTTTGTTGACTCGTAAAATTTCTGTGCGAAATGCCTGTTTGCGAGTGATATAGCCTAGTCACCGAAAGTAATTAATCATAATCAAGGTCAGGCTTAGGTTTTCCGTATAATAATTATTATATTGATGCGGCTGTTTGGGTCATACTCGAATTGTTTAGTTTCGTCTTTTCTTCCGTATATTATGTTAACTGCGGTAAACGCTGCTGCTCTAGCCGTTTTTGTGTAGTACTAAAATTGGCCTCAGTCAGCTGCTGAAAGTAAGTTGTCCCTTCCCTTTTTTTTCTCAAAATGTAATATTTTCCTTATTGCAAAGTTATACTGCCACTACTATCATGCCCTAGTTCTTACGGTACTGCTGGCTGTTCTAGTTCTAGAGGCACTGGTATCGCTTTTATTAGCTCATGATAAGTTCTTTTTTATTTACTTTTTTTAATAAATTTTTGCCCATACAATATATTCCATATGTACTTGATAATACTAGGCTAGTTCTGAAGAAATCTATAGTATTTAGTACCTACTATAGTGAGACATATGTTTATAATATTCTACTATGGCAAATGGTGTTGAACGCCCGGTTTTTGACCAAGCATTCATTGGAACGAGTAAAATTCCTGTAAGATTTCACGAACTCCAGGTAATTAAATCGGCAGTTAAGTACGGTAGGGTAAGTGCGTTTGGAGCATTGCCTCATTAACTGGACACTCCTCAAGGTGCGGTATCTGCATTATACGCTTCTGATCTCGCAGCTACACTTGCTCAATAATTACAAACTGTTGTGCTTTTATGAGCTGTGTCTGTTTTAACATAAGGCGAGAAAACGAACCTGTTATTCAGTAACAAATACGGAGTGTTACTGCAACTAGCACTGGCACACGCTTGTAAAAAAAAAGCTTGTTTTCAGTGAAGGACAATAAAATATTCTGCATCTGCTTCCTTATTGTATTGGCACCTGATGGTACGTACCTACATGCTACATGGTGTTATAGTTAGCATTAGCAGGTGTTCGTTCCTTGCGCCCTTCAACATCCAAGAGACGATAGATGGGCCGGAATACTGGCAATCTATGTGTTACATTCAGTCGCTCCAGGAACAGAGGCTATGGACAGTCTTTGTATGCAAGTCCACTTTTTTTTTCTTTACTCCTATAGCTTCTCCTCCGTGCCTAGTTTTTCCCTGTCCGCGCATTGTTAGTTTTTCCCTGACATGCTGTCAATTTTCTATTCCTGTCATGAGGTACATTTTATTTGTTCAAAGCTTACATTGTTATTAATAGTTATAATCACGATATTGATAGTAATGACCTGCATTTGCTTCGTGTAATTCCGATGCGTTCTACCGCAAACTTGCAGCAGCAAGTCTGTGGGGTTTGTACGTTTGTGTAAGTGGCTTGTCAAGTGCTTCTTATCAAGATTTACCGTTGGAACATACAGATTGAATAACGCTTGCAGCCACTTTGTTTAGAGCGTTCAACAAAGACGGGGGGAACTGTGACACTAACATAATTTAGCGCTGAGAGCATCGCATACCCTGCGTGCCCTTACATAAAGGACGTATCGGGCTACCAAGCAAGTGTCCGGTGCTGCCCCAACGATCTACTGCGTTTCGCTGCGGAACGAAACTTTACACCAATTACTGAGATTGACACACAACGCTTGTTTCCTAAGTGGCCTCCTTAAT
Organism: Parhyale hawaiensis; assembly: GCA_001587735.2. Classification (NCBI taxonomy): domain Eukaryota; kingdom Metazoa; phylum Arthropoda; class Malacostraca; order Amphipoda; family Hyalidae; genus Parhyale; species Parhyale hawaiensis. Next base: position 26,658,561 of record LQNS02015106.1, on the reverse strand, counting down.
TATCTCATGCCTGTCCACCATATTACCAACTTAGCGGAGCTCTACCGCTCTGCCTCCATTGTGTTGTGTGCCGTAAGGGGACCGACAGGAACTATCAGTTTGAGAACCTAGTAGAGTTTCCGGCAACGGCTGAGCACTAATGAATTTATAGGGCTAAGTGGTTTATTTGCATATCTCGCCCGAGCCGGCGCGTGTTTTTTTTTTTTCTTCTTCTTCTTTTCTTCCGCTTTCTACGTGCGAATATAGTTCTCCTTGTTTGACTTCATTTCCGTGTTTTTTTTTTTTTTTAAACAGCACATTAAAAGGTTCCCCAACTAGACCAGTAGCTATAGAACCTTTAGTTCTACGAGTGTTTGTGTTGGGCGAGTTGCCCAGTTAGCCTGTAGCAATTCAGCGAGTCGGAGCAGTAATGAACTAATGTTATAGTTAATATACGTAGCCTCATTTATAACTATATGTATATGCCTTCTGTGGACTTGGTATTAAATGTGATAACTTGACATTGGTGGCCCTATTTAAATAGGTATATCTCTGAGTACACACATTTGAATATTTCGAGACCTGCGCTATGGTTTGCTTTGATTAATCAGTCTCATCTCTGTTAGTTTCGTCACCGTTCAATTAATATTGAATTTTCAAAGAAATACTTAGCTCAATTTTAAACGAGATTGGAATTGATGGTCAAATGGTGCGCGGTGTAGGTACATGGTTATACATCACGCGTACATCACCTTTCTCAATTGTTATGTCCCTGCTTTGCACACCAATGTGCAAAGCCTTACTGCTGCCTTACTCCCCTGACAGCATAGAGTTGACCCTCGCGTCCGAGTAGTAAAGTTCGTCAATCCCATTTCTGGTGAGGTCGGTCTCCAGGGGGCCTCATGCGTTGCCGTAGTTAGGCCTTCTTTACATCTTTCTTCGGTACCCGAATTGCTTCGATGTCCATACTGATCCTTTTTATTCTGTTCTTCCTTTCTTCTTTCCCAACTTGCAACTCCCATGCGCGTTGATCCACCGTAAGACGCCCTCTCTCCTCTCCTCTCCTATGCGTGGGTTCCACTTTTCTCATAGTATCATAATACATATTATTACTATAACTCTAAACCTTCCTAGTCACTACAGGTCCCTTCTTCTTTCCTTGCTACAGCTTTGCAGTGACTAGGAAGGTTTAAAGTAATAGTAATAATATGTATTATGATAATATTATAATATTCAGCACTGCACAACTTTTGCTTAGTCGGCAGCACGGGCCGGTACCTACAACGGCAGAAGCGCGCAAGCGCTTCCTTGCCATTGTGTAGAGTATTTAAGGACAGTCAACCGTCAGCTCCACTGCTATTGCTACTCGTTGATAATAATGTGACCTTGTGTTGGGACGCTATGGGGAGGGCGAGATTCCCTGTATTGGTGTGAGACTACGCAGAAGAAGAGCTATAGTCTGGCGTGCAACGTTTCCTATTTACAATTTTAATGCGAGTGTAATTTTTGATTGTTACGTTAATCGTGAGGCTGTTTGGTAGGATGTTTTGACAGGCGAGTTCTTCTATATGTTATCCCATTCTCCGCAAAATGATCGAATTAAAGCCATTTGCAACCATTTCGTGGTGTACAGAGCTGACAACCATAGATGCATAGTTCTATTTTCTGCTGCATGAGTGACCAATGTCGTTTCAGCAATGGTCAGTACGCTGTCACTGCTCTGTTAGCTATTGCTGGTATTTTTATTTCATCAGCGACTGGAAACAAGTTACGAAAATTGTGGTGCACGGGGACAGGTAACTTAATGGGGGTAACTACATTATTGCTCAAATACAAAGTCAGGGAGTGAGTACTCAACTCACTGTTGCTACGGTCACCGCGTGACACCGTTGACGGTGCTCGAAAATCCAGCTGGAGCTGTCTATGTTGCAGGCAGACCTGTTGAGGCTCAGGACACAAACTGCGTGATTAACGCATAAAGTGCGGGTTTAAAACTAAAAGCTGGCCCACAGCTGTACGTGTAACGTTCACTTGAACATTGAACAATTTGACCATTGCAAACCGCACGGTAATATTTTGCCTTGTAAGCCGGTGTCGTTTAAATCAGAATACTTTTACGTTCACTGCTGGTGGGTACTCCTCGCATTGCATATTTCCCTGTCGATTAATAGACCCAATTGGAATTAAAAGAACGGACAGCAAGGGGAAATAAGGAAACCGCTAAGTGAGTAGAGATTTGCAGGACTGCTAACCTTATAATCTCTCCACAAAGATTGTCAGATTGACCTCACGATAATTAACATCTCCACAAGTTTTCGTTGCCGTTCTTCACATCAAAGGCACAGGAGTTCAGTGAACAACTCTTAGACAACTGTACCGTCGCATAACGCTGTACGGTGAATCCTACAGAACACACGAAATAATGCGGTAAATGATTAATTTCCTGGCAATTACTGTGTGTGGGTTGAGGATGTTCTAAGGCGCATTAAGCTTGCCCCGCTGGCTTTCTTACGGCGATTGGCGGCTCCTGAAACTAAATCATCTGTTCATTAGCCCACACAGATGCTGGTCACAGTGAGCATGCGTTGTTTGCTTCACAGTTCCAATTGTCTTCCCATCAGCTATAGCCAAGCCCCTCGGACTTCGTCCCTTAATACCCGGTGCCCTTCATTAGAGGATGTTTCAAAATTCAAATAATGCTATTTATATTAGGAACCAAAGTTTTATTTGGCCGCGAGTGGCCTTCAGGCTTATATCACCAAGACGTCTCGTCCAATAAGGAATTCCAGAAGTACAAGCTTACTCAGCGGGGTGACGTAGATCGTTCGGACCAGGACCAGTTCTTCTTGTCACGATGCAGTGCTCTCAAGAATTAGTAGTCACGTGATCACCAGCCCCGAATGCGTTGTTTCATCGCAGTGCTGGATTTCTCGCTTAAAATTTCATTGTTCTTTTCTGTACTGCGCATCCTGGATTGGCGCTTTTGCGCGTTGCAGTGGCGCATTCTGCACGGTTTGCTTGTATGCGCTGTGTGTTCATGGCACACTGCATACATACGGGTGTTGCGTTAACGGAAGCTCTCAACAAAAGAATTTCAAGCTGATGTGGGAACACTTGAAGATCGTCCACCTCCTAAACTGCTCTGGGGGATGGTCTTCAATTGATCCCTGATATGTTCATCATACCATCTTTAACTAACTGGAAGGTTACGTGGGTAGTACCGTACTTGTGAGTGTCACGGCTGGGTTTATTATTGGAGCTGATAGACTCTGAGTTAATATCCCTGTGTCCCTTTTGTTTCAAAAACACGACAAAAGCTAAGTGCCTGGAGTTGTCTGCCACACGCTTTGTATCATACACTATTGTGAGCTAAAAGTATCAGTGTTCCCAAGCAGAGCAGCGCATGGTGTTGTGCAGCTCACAGTGAGACGAGCTGCTGTTTGTTGTCTCCTTCGTTGGGACTTGAAAGGTTTCTCATCAAGTCCGTCTCGCTTGTCTGTTTATTGGCTTCCAACGCCTCTTATGCATTTTAAGCTTTTTCACTTTTATTAGCTGCGGTAAAATTTAATTTTGACCACTAAGAAATTAACGCACTTACCGTACTGATTCGATTAGTTATACCTTTGCCGTACATTTAATAATAGTCACCGACCAGGTATACCGGTACTGCCGATTACTCGTATTCAACACCGCATGGTCGACTACTTCTTGCGGTGGTGGATTGCTCTAAATGTTTTGTTGTCGCGAAGAAAATATTAGTTATTATCATTGTGTTTATGTAGTCTTGGTGACTGGTCTGTAGGCAGCAAAGGTCCAATATACTCGCTATGTTACGTATCGGTAGCTAAGTAGCACGTTTCGTAGGGCTGAATGTATGATGGTTACTTTAACTTTAGTTCTGCGCTTCGCTATAGTGTTGTGTGCACACAGTTATAGGCCTATACATAACATTTATATATACTATCTACAAGTGCTCGTTTCATTGAAACGAATATGACTCCTCAGTTTAGAGAGCTTTCCGTTTTTTTTTTTTTTTTCTACATCACGAAACTTTTATCTTACTTCGGTAGCACAGATACGCAAGATAATGAAAGACATCCATGCCATTATAATTACGGTTGGTGTCATATTGTAAATGTGCAACTTATCGAACAGAACACGACGACTCGTTCATAGCCGTACATGTTACAGTTAAAGCGCGTTTAAAATTTGCCAACTAGCCATTTGTACAGGAATTAAAGACATATAGAAATGGCAGGCAGGTTCCAAAATTTTCTTTTGTTGCTATGAGTCGCTGAAACGTGTAGCTATAGATAATGACCTCTTGCCACGATACACCAATATACTTTTCTAAAAACCATAAAAGTGTTGATTGTATTAAATACGAGTAAGTATTACGGTACTGTATTGAAATGAAGGCTAGTTGTTATGCCAATGCGCATGTAAAGCATGCGCACGTTCATGCTTTACTTGCTGAGAATTAAAAATTAATAATTTTGAAATTTACTATTGATGGAAGTTCATACTGTATGGTAAGCATATGCCCTCACGGGTATATTATGACGGGCCCTATCCTTGTCATAATATATATGGGCCTCACGACCCCAGGGGCAAACCCGAGTACCTTTTCCGCCGGAGATGTTGCATCTGGCCGCAGTTCCTGCTGACGAGGTTGATTTTGTAAAGTTAGGTAGGTTCTCTATTTCCTTTTCTGTTCCGCGAGGTGGGCTGTCGATCGAGATAGCGCACCTATTAGTCCGCGGGATTTCTCTCATCTCTCTCGTGTGGAAGGCCGTGGAAGAGGCCGACCATCCCTATCAGAAATTTTCGGTGGAAATACCGATGATTATGGACGGAAAGGTTGTTTTATTGTTGTTTATCGGGATATTTCCGTACATAAAGAATTTTGGTTGAATTTTTTCCATACTTTCCGAA
>LQNS02015106.1:26635850-26653547 GCA_001587735.2 Parhyale hawaiensis | reverse complement strand
TGGAATTAGCCCAACCATAAAGGTTGGAAACCCCCTCATAATTGCCGTAGATTTTGAGCGAATGTCATCCATGTCCGAACATAATCATGGATGCTTCCAACGAAAATTTCTGATAGGGATTCGAGTGTCTCCTACTATGCTTTGCGCCTTGTTTCCTACCCGTAGTAGCGCACGTAGGCCACGCGACACATTATGTGGTATCTAAATACTACACACTCATCTCTGTTGGAACGCTTGAGTTGCGGCTACAGAGGTTAAAGAAAGTTTATAATAATAATGGTAAACATATTATTGTACTTCATAAGGTAAAATGAAGTAGTCTACGTGCCTTGAATATCCAAAATGGCGGTTAGTTTTTTATAATTGAAAAAATACGTTTTTGCCTAGCCTCTATAGGGTCCCGCTAGTGTTCCTACTGCTTGATGTAGGTACCGTACCTAGTGCAGAACTGAGGATTGAGTGTTCAGCAGCTGACCTGGATCTGGTCTTGTTAGAGCTGGACTTCCTGTCTCCCTACCTACTAAGTCTTTGGCTATGCTTGCAAGTGCATCAGTGAGCCTAACGACCGACCAGATTCTGAGGAACAGCCACTTTCCCAACCTGCCATGCCTGCAGCTCCCAGTGCTGCACGTGAGACTCCAGTCGTTCACACAAATGCGCTATCGGAATTTCCATAGCCAAAAGCAATGGCTGTTATCGCACCGCTGAGCTTTGCTCTTTTTGCTTTAGTTTTAATCGGTCGCTTCCCTTCCCGGCGTGGCAGAGGCAGGATGTTGTTAGGAGTTATCAGTACAGAGCTCTCTAATACACCACGCTTGTTGGCGTGCGCAGCATAGTACCTCTCATGAGCAGCGTTTGCAGAAACGCTGTGGCACTTCGGGCAGATAAGCTGAACGAGAGTAGTGAGTGACAGCTCTAGATATCTTAGGTGCGTGCAACGGTGTGCTGCAGGCAACCTCGTCCTTTGGTCTGAATGCGCTGTCGCTCCCGAGTGCATGTTTCTTACTAGTCATAATGCGTGGATAGTTTCTGATATAGAGTGTCGTAGATTTGCGGGAACGTACATTGTGTAGTTCCTTACAGCAGTGCCCATATCACTGATCTGATTTTGTCACTTCTTAATGTATGATCAAACAGTGTGTTTAATTGAAGAAGCAAATATAAAACTCTAGCCGTCATTTCACATGTGACTGGCAGCAGAGCCGGTTTCGACGTTGGCATGGCGCTGAGTGTAACAGACAATAAACGTGGTAGAGGTAAGAATAGGTAAGGTACGTTAGGGTGGAACCCGGGCTCGCAATGCCTCATTGCTGGTGAGCTCCATGTAAACAAACCCTGACATTATTAACCATCAATGCTTTGTGGATATAATTGTGTGCATATTGGTTCTACACCGATACTTTACCCACACAAACAAGGCAGAGCTACGTAGCAACAATATACTTTTCTATTGAGAAACTGTTAGGTCCCCAGAGCTCGCTTGGAGATTAGATTCCATGCTCAACGCTACCGTGCTTTCTTGACTGCACCAGGCGTAGTACAAAGCTACACGGTGCGCTGACTACTTGTCGTATGCGTGGCCAACTTTTTTTATATAAACCATGCTTTTGTATTGGGTATAATCCCAGTATATGTATGTAATCTATTTTTGCACTATTTCTTATTTATATTATTCTTACAGCATTGTGTTCAGTCAAAGAAATGAACTTGCGGCAATATTTATTCTTTAGAAATATACCCACGTGTAGTGAGGTTCAGCAGGGACAGAGAGCAGCTCTGCAAATGCTCAGTTTTGCCAGAGTATTCTGAACATAGCAAACGTAATCGCGCGTGGCCTTGCGTGCTTTTCGCTTAAGTTTGGCATATTTTCATGCTTCGACATTAGTTTTTATGCTTTGGCAGGCAGGTGTAGCTGCTACCCTGCCCGCCGCATCGCCGCACAGCTGTCGTGCTGCCGAGTAGAGGCCGGAACCAGTCGCTCGCAGATGGTCTGCGCGCAGTCGGACGTACCCGCGCAATATTTTCTTTTTGTGCTTATTTTTTATCTGTCATCCTGTACCGCGTGCGTCCTTCTTGCAGAAGATGATCCTGGGCTACATGAAATACTGTATTGGCTGTTTCTGCAACTGGTGGGCGTAGGTATTTTCTGTTGTGGTCGCTGCATGGCCTTGTACTGCTCGTACACGTGTCTCAGCCACTGCTCCTGTACTGCTGTACCACACCTGCACGTGCTGTGAATGTTTCGGGTCGCACGAATTCTACTTTGCGCATAAGTTACGTGTTGAGGTGTTGCCGTGGCGATGGTAGTCATACACTTTGGAAAAATAAATGAATACTGCGTTGTCTTCATATACAGAGAAATCTTAATTCCGTAATTTTAGCTAAGGTAAAAAAAGTTGATTTGCAATTAAGGGTATAAGTTGTTGAAATGGGAAATCATAAATCCTGAAAAATAATGCAAGGAGGACGGTAAATATAATTTAATTGCAGTTCTTACTGATATTCCTTTGTAATTGGCATAGACCTAGGTATTAAATATTTTTTAGGGCTCTCATTGTAGTCAAAGTTTTTCGTGTGCACCTCTTCTTTATCGAAACGGTAAGTTAACGCTGCGGTGATTTACTCGAATTTTACCTCTTATAGCCTGATACGTTTACAACCCCCATTCAGTACCCTGACTCTGAAGTATTGAGCCTAACTCGAGCACGTACGTAGTTAGGTACACTCACGTAAATTTGTTTTCATGTGTGGGCTTCATAACGCAACTATGGGCGTATCACAAACGCCAGATTTACTGTGCTTGAATTAGCTACTCTTTAATACTGACGTATAACAGGTACATTCGCGCAAAACATCAGCAAATTTCGTGTTGTAACTCAGGTGTGAAATATGGTCAACACGACTCCCATGTACTCTATGGATCGTCATTCTGTGGATGAAACCCTCGATGAAGTTTCCCATACCACATTTAGCTCTTCAATTCAGTTTGACCGAAAACACATCGACCTTGTTTTTTTTTTTTTTGATGCGCTATAGCCTACTGCTCGGCTCTGGATTCATTAACCTGCAGTTTCGATGTCCCCAGGAGGAAGTCTCCATCTGTCAGTACGGTATGTCCCTGGATAACATGACCTCGTTCGCTAAAACCAATATTGTGGCAATTGCGTCAAATGACGAAAATTTCTGTTGGAGCAAAGCAGTACGGTAGTTAGTGATCAAGTAGTAAGTGGATATGTGCCTGCTCTTTATTTTTAATTTTTTATGTATAAAAGGCAACGCGCGACCTTTGCTGTGACGTAGAATTTATCGGCCTTTCTTTCAATAGCATCATCCTAATATTATGAAATGCTTCGTGTGTTTATTTCGTACTCGTATGTACGTATGTTAATGAAATAGGCGAAAAATAGGCCAGGTTGTAGATTTTATAATTAAGTCAAGTTTTTATTGAGATCGATGACTAGGTTGTAAAAGATGGAGACAGTGGGTCCTTATCCCTTTATCTGAATGCACTTCTGCTTGAAACGCTTCTTGAAATTGAAATAATACATTTGCAGCTTCTGGAATCTGATTTTATAATTTTTTTCTCTCAGGTCACGACGTATTAATTCGGTAGATGATCAACGAAGCACTCACGAAGTGATGATTTTTCACGGGTAGTAGACAATTATTTCTGCTAGCTTACTGTCTTTCTGTCACAGAGCCGTTTTCGTTTCCCAGGCCAAAGTTTCAGCACTTGAATGAAATAGATATTTTGAGTGTGAAAGGCAGTGTCATGGCTACGGTGCCCTCACATTACATATAAGCTGAGTGGAGTCGCATTCAAGTTTACTGCAGTGTTTTACTCAAGGTATTACTTCTGCCTCTCACTATGAAAGATGCACGTTTAAGAAGAAGGAGACTGGAGGATAGGGAACGTAAAAGAAGAACGAGACTACGACAGTCTCGATCCCTAACAAAGACGTGCTACCAATGGAGAGAGATGCATATGAAGCGTCTATGCGACACAGTGTCAAGAAAAACTTGAAGCAGAAAGATTACAGAAAGGAATAAGAGCTGCTGATAGGGTGAGCGGGGAATGAGAAAACGGTAGCCTAAGTCAGAGAAAAGATGACCTAAGGATGAGAGCACGACAAAGGATCAATGAAGAAAATAAAAAAGCAAGTCAGAGAAGAGAATACTCCGCACCGGCCTATATTAAGCAAACATATCGATTATTGCGTGAATTTTTCACGCACGGGTCCACTAGTTATATATAATAGGTATATATAGGCTACAGAGCTCTATGCTGTAACTACCGTTCCTACGTGGGCACGCTAAACGCACACGACTGTGTTGACCATCTGTGGTACTAATTTGTGTGTTACTGCAGCACAATCAAAGAAGAGCAGGTACAGTATGTAATTATTCATGTTTTTCCAAGTTTCTAATCATGCAGGTACCCAGAGTCTCTCACTAGCTGATGCTCACAGTTGCCCACTATCAGATAAGTTTATGCAGTCGTGCAAAAATTATTTTGCCGGAAATAATCATTCTGCATCCGGAACGTTTCATGGTAATTATGAAGAGTTTCCCGCAGCTGCTGGAGCGGTGCGTGACGGGCGCTGGGAGGATGTGTCATCGATTTATTTAGGGGACCTCGCTTCGCTCAGGTGATGTTTCCTTGCAGTTGGAGCGTTGCCGCCTCGTCGTCGTATGCTAACACTTGCATTGCATTGTGGGAAACGAAGTTCTCTAATTCTTGGTATTACGTGCCAACGGCAACATACCGAGTAGAATTAGACGCTTGTGGCAGCGAAGATGACCCGTAGCTGGATGTTTGTTCCCAGATGAATTCGTTACGAAGATGGCAAATTATTATCAAAAAGGTTTAAGTAAATTGTTTGAAATTCATAACATAAATCGCATTGTATATAAAACATATGTAGAATGATTAAAAAATCCTGTTTCTCTCCTACTAGTAATATCGTCCGCACGATGTCGTTGCAGACATCACACGCTCCTGAATTTGGAAAATCACGTCCCATGTACAGCGGTACGTTACGATCCAATAATACTGCTCTCGGTCCTGAGAATGTACATAGATAGTTGAGAGTTCAGGTGTGTAGGGTATGTTAGGTTAAGTCACCAGCATTTTCCGTTTATTAGCTGCAAAGCGTCGTGGTGTGTATCGAATATTGTTAATCACAAGTATTCTCAGTGCACAGTTTTGCTTGCCACAGCGTACACACCAACTCTGTCGAGGTAATTATCGTACACTCGCCAACAGGTGACACAATTGTCATGATAGCGAATGTCAGCAAAAATCGGGGAAAAAGCAAGTCCGAGATAAGCAGGTTTGTTTCACAATATTCATCACACAAGGAGAAATATCTAGTTAGTGCAACCAGCTACGATACTTCATCCAAACACATGTGGTTATGAGGGGTAGGGTGCAGTGCTTAGTAGCAAATGTAGTGCACAAAACTAGATCTCCTATCCCTGGAAATCAAGTTGCTGTTGCTGGCCGAGTTATTTGGTACATTAACTAGTGAGTTCTGGTGTAGTTTTATTTTTAGTGAAAGAGCTGTTCATGAACTACTATTAACGGTACCTAGTTAGTTTTTCACCCGTTATCGAGTCACTATAGTTGCATTAACAATGCATTTTGTCTGGCCAATTTGTTACGCTTAATGAGAGAAGACAGCGTTTCTTTTCATAGAGAATCTTTATATCGTTCGTTGGGCTCCATTTCTCTTATTGTGTACGTTTATAAGCTTTTGTCTTATGTTCAGTTTTACGCTTCAATACGCGAGACAAGGATGAGAGAACGAGACTCCGCGGCAATTCGCTGCGTATCCAGAGGCAGAACAAAATGAAACTGTGTAGTCGCTTGTCGCCGGCATCAGAAACTATGCGAACACATAACATTAGGCGGTTAACTACCGTACTTGTGCTCGCACCTGGTGTGGCTAGGCCTTGGTTACGGTCTAGGCATTTCCTGTTGACTTGGTAAATATCTCGGCCCGATTAGTGGTTAGTAAACGGCAAAGAATGTCCTCGAAGCAATGCGTGCCGAACTGGATAAATTTATTGATTCAATTATTCCCACTGTAGAATGAAAGTTTTTGTTGACTGCTTGGCTGCCTCTCCGTCCCGATGTGAAGGTTTAGACGGGAGACTGTTTATCTACTGAATACAAGAGGGCTGCTGCCGTACCGAATTTTTGAAATCGAAGGACTGAAGACGATTCAAGTACCTGTAGCCTTATGTGGTAGCATAGGACCTGGATGCCAGAGTTTACTTCCACTGCAAATATGATTTTCTGAGTTCATGATGCACATATTGAGCGGATCAACGAAGATAGGAGGAGAAAAAATATTCCTGAGAACAAAACCAAGAAGACAAGAGCAGAGGAAACTATTCTTCATTTAATAAATTATTTTCTGTTGTCATTTGATGACAGCGCGAGCCATTAGTAATAGAGTGATTTGGCCTCATGCACTGCGAAGATTCATAACTGGCGTACCACGCACAAAATGATAGCAGTCTTCGCTACTAGACGAACGATAAGACAAAATTTTTGTGGCAAGTGTAGAATTTTTAGAAAAAAGCCAGGCGATATCGCGTCAGGAGTTGAGATTTGTCGGGAATAATTAAGCTCGGTGCTTACCTAAATTTATGCTGCTGCTGCTGCAGCGCCGCGTCTCCTGTCCAGGGGCGTCATTTGTATTTACTGTTGTACGGATGCTTACTTCTCATTCTTATCTTGCTAGAATGCAGTCGTAGTGTGTGTGGTTAGGCCTAGACGTGAAAAGCTTATAGGCCTAGTACGGTATATTATTTACCGAACCCTAAATGCCAATACATTTTGTTGCGAAAAAAAAACTTTCGTAACTTTAGACGAACTTTGCGGGGCCCTCCATCATCGCCGCGCCTGTAAGTGGGAAGCTGCTGAAGCGATGGCGGCCTGTCGCATTATTGCTCGTTTCCGTCAGACCACTTTGCTTCTGGCCACCACTGGGCCATAATTCGGCCACCGCCGCTGCGCCACTTCGGCTCAGTACGATCACCGCTCGTGAAAGAAAGTCAAATTGACCACACATCCCAGTTGCGAAAGCTACACGCATTGGTTCGTGCTGTAGATATATATGCTAAGTGCCACCAGTAGAGTGCACGGCTCCAGTCGATCATGGATCGTCAGGAGCTATGGCGCTAACGACGAAGACTCTTAGGCTATGCCACGACCTGCAAGTCCGCGACTATCTTCATTTCGGGTTAGGGTCAGTACCGCCGCAATAGTATCCGAACACCAAGTGTCGCTGACTCGGCTAGTCAAGCGCGAGAACTCGCCCGCTGGCAACAGTCGCGACACGCGGCTGTTATACGGTCGCCGCTGTTGCACCACTTTGCTTCTCCACGGTCGCCGACTCGCCGTTGTTGCACCACTTTCTTTCTACACGGTCGCCGCTGTTGCGCCACTTTGCTTCTACACGGTCGCCGACTCGCCGTTGTTGCACCACTTTGCTTCTACACGGTCACCGCTGTTGCACCACTTTGCTTCTACACGGTCTCCGACTCGCCGTTATTGCACCACTTTGCGTCTACACAGTCGCCACTGCTGCACCACTTTGCGTCTACACAGTCGCCGCTGTTGCATCACTTGCGCCAAGAAGGAGACGACGATATTCTATATTACTGTTGCACGGGTACAATTCTTGTAAATTTAATTCGCTGCCATCGAAGTGATCGATTATTCGTGTTAAAAAGAAGCGCTTAACGCAATTCATTACTGAGAGCACTGGGTAAAACGTAAATGTCAGAAAAGTCTTGATCGTTGCATTAGAGTCCGTACTGGCGTTGCCCGGTCACTTATTGCGTCAGTGTTTTTTTTTTTTTGCATGCTATCGCATTTTTTTATTCAGCGGAATTTCGAAAGAATAATACTGGACGGAACGCGGAAGTGGTTTCTTGCCTACTATATTCACTGAATGTTTAGTTTTCCAATTTTGCTCAGATGTGTGCAGAATAATAGTTTAATTTACTGCTGTTAGTATGTAACTAAATCTTGGCAAGATAGGTACTTTATGTTCAGGAATTTGAGAAAGAAAGTCATTAGAAACTACTCTCTGGTCAGTAGACCTTCGCAAATTTTTACGTATATCGCTGGATGCCTCGTACAGCACAAGGCGTATACGAATCGCGCATAGGCAATTCACTGGAGGGATTACGGTCAAGGGACAAATTACGACTGGACCGGTGCGCTGGAGGGATTACGGTCATGGGACAGTTTCACTGCCACGACGACTCCAAACGTTTTAAACCAGTTGTCGCTGCACGACTTCCGTCGTCGCTGTTTGTGCAGAGATGTTCCCGTGAATGTGACTTCATCTTCAAGTGCTAGAACACTGTGTGGAAGAATCTTAAATATAAGTCTGCGAATTTAAACTTGGCATAATTAAAGATAGTGGAAACTCTGCTACTACTGGCACTAGTAGTAAAATTGCAGCGTAAAAATTGCATTGGTAACGTTATCGGGTTTAATGACATTGCTCTATGCCGATGGTGCTGAAGAAAGTCCTGCCCAAGTATTTCTATTTCATACAGACAATAAGGATTTTCTGGTCTGTTCTTCATCTTCTTTCCCGACTTGCTGCACCCATACGCGCTGATGCCGTGTCTAATGGACCAAGTCCAGCTTCAACTCTTGGGTCTGCCGTGTCCGACTCCTTGGAGCCCAAAATCCTCCTGACGGCAATTCCTAACAAAAATATACCTGTATTCTCAGATTGCTCGTCCGTCAAAATGTTCTATTGCTGCTTCCCCCTCCCAACAAAGTCCTACGCCTGCCACCTCCAACTCTGATTCCACATCACTGGTGAGAACACCCTTGCCCTCACGTTTCTCTCGGTTTCCCTTCTTTCTCACTTCGGATCTCAGTGTCCGCTCTGGGCAGGAGGGATTAAACTAGCCATATAATAATAGTTCATCCCGGCACGCAGCTCGCCATGGCGCGCACCATCACCCGGACAGATAAATGCAAAAACACAGACAGGCATGCACACAATTTGGAATTGGTCCAAAACCAAATCCAGATTGTAGTCCAAGGTGAGATGTGGCTGGAAAGAGATCGTACGAGCAGGCGCATCTTGCTAGAGCATCCATCGTAACCAGGACAAACATGTGCCGCAACCGCAGACATGCAACGGATGCCACGCTGTTTCCAATACAGCTATGCTTCCATTTAGACGAACGGGTGGTACTAATAGTCGGCACTCACGTCCAAGTATTTACTGTGTATAATCCTCGCAAGATTTCCAGTGAGTCCTGTAAACAGCTAGCAAATGTTGCCATTTCTGAGGCGTATTTCCCTCAGTTCGTGGCAAATTGAAATTCTGACGGCAGGCGCTAAGAACGCACGCAGTAGACGTACCGTAACAATACGCTCCAGTTGCGCAGGCTGGACTGCTGCTGTCCTCGTCTTGTCGCGAGTCTCTGGACATCGCCGCTCGTCTCCTAACCGCCCCTGAACATGTGCTGACACGTGCGCTCGTGTCGGGGACAGGCAGGGGTGCCTGCCGTGCTCGGTCGATAGGATAAGGATTATATCTGCTCCGGACGTCAGTGGATGTTGCGACACTCAGCTAAGCAAGGCACTGAAAACAATAGGTACGAATCCGTCTGATGTGTCTGCTTTTCTAATGTCAATATTTTTGCAACAGAGACGTAATCACTGTGAGTGTAATTACTTTTCTTACCAAGACTACAGGTTATGCTGTGGAAAAATTTACCGTATAGTGTCTTATGCAACGTCTGCAAAATTACGTACCTAATTAGAACATAAATGCAGTTATAAAATTTTTAACTACCTACTTTACATGTATTGACTAGTTATATTTCTGTGCTAGTTCAGAAACCTCATGTCAATCCTTTATGAAAGGGGAACTCGAGAAACGAAACTAAATTTGATTTACTTTAGGGTCAATGTACTCGTACTTATTTAATCATTTCAGTTTGCTAGTACGCCGTCTCGAAAGATGAGATAGTCAATTCACGTGTAACTTGTTGTCCATTAAACAGACTGTTAGCAGACCTGAACTCGTATTGCGTAGTTTTAACCAGGGTTGCGGAGTCGGATGGTTCAAGGTCTGACATTGACTCCTAGAGCAGGTGAGATTCCGACTCCGACTCCCCCTCAAAACCCCCGACTCCCCCTCAAATCCTCCGATACCCTGGTTTCAACCATGGTCGGAGTCTGTATTGTTAGCCCGACTCCGACTCCGGAATCCCATTTTTAAAGAAAAATCCCCATCAATTCAAAATTTTCAGTCCCAAGATATAAAAAATAATAAAATATACTGTATTGTAAAAGTGGACATATTTTGTTTTTGGCCCAATTTATGTGTTTGCCATTGATAACGGAGCACCTAGACTGTCTAATGCCAATGTACTAATGCCAGTTACTTGATACAATTTGATAGCCTAATTTCTGTGCCATGACATGCAATAATCAGAACGGAAATATTCTCAAAACAAAAAAGTTAGACATGGGTAAAAAAGACCACAATTTGACCCCAGCCCACCCTATAAACAAGTTTTCAGCATGGCAGCTAGCCTTATTATAATTATTATTATTATTATTGAATTACAACACTGGGCTGCATTTGAACATTTTTTAAGAGGTTTTATGTTTAGCAGCAGATCTTATCTGCATTTTTCATGCTGAGTTTGGAAATATAACTCGTTTTGTTCAATCAGGTCAGATTGTTTTGCTATCTAAGTTTACAAAAAAAAAAAAAAAAATAACCAAATATTACAATTTATATTTTTCCGATACGGCATAAATAATGGAAAATGTGTAACCTATGCCTAAAATAGGACACAACTAGAGTTCATGTGAACTTCAAGATGAAATAAATATCCTCCGTTACTCGAACATCCTTGAGAAAACGGTCTCATAGCTTTTCGCTCTAATCACCACAGTTTTCCGGGAATATAGTCTAAATGCGAACCGAGGACGTGCATTTTAATTGACATGCATGCGCTTAGAGCTTGGTAGTTTTTCTGCAGCTTATCAATAACACGTTCATATTCTCGATTTTGGTGGTTGCCTGGAAAGTTGATTACATTAGATAGATACAATAACTGGTAACTCATCGTTCCTGCCTACGGTGTTGCCATTTTGGCCGTTACTCAACGTATTTTCATAGCTTTATGAAAAGAAAATATAAAATACTTATGCACGGTCTCTATAATCCATTTTAGTGATTTATTTAGAATAATGTAAAATTTAGTATGTAAAAAAATTCATTAGAAAACACTTTATTTTCAGTAATTTATGTTTTTGAAATTGAAGTAGAATAAAAACCTGACCTGATAGCACAAAATTGATAACATTTCTGAATTCAGCATGCAAAAGCGATGTAGAAACAATTGACAATGCCTAAACCTAATAAATTATGCAGACCAGTCATATAAATATATGAAAATTAGATGTCCCAAATGGTGCTACTAATGTAAAATATCATTGTACATGTACAAAAACTACTATCTTTAGTTTAACATGTGTGTATACATTGGTAAAAATTCTTTGGACATGTTTAATGTTTACAGTAGCTAAATACTAACTGGATCAAGGAGTCGGAGTCGGCAAATCTGGAGGACCCGGAATTGGAATCGGACCCTGAACCATCCGACTCCGCAACCCTGGTTTTAACTGACAGATTCGGGATCCGTTGTCTGCCATGTTCGTCTTGTTTGGTTCAGTTTTACTGGGACTTGCGCCTCGAAGTTTTGTGCACGCAAATTTAAAGCAGTGTTTTGTCCGGGCTATATTTCAGTTTATATAATCGGCATACTTTCATAATGTGGGTATTTTGCAGCATCGCATGCCTCAAGAGTATGCTTACGAGCACGCTGCATTGGGGTAGGTACCGTTTTGCCCATTTGCGCTTACCAACTCTCTAATTGCTTTAAGCAATCACCACAAATTTGAACATTTTGCACCCGTTTAAACCAAACATGTATAACAGTTAACCATTTTGCAAAACTACTTAAACAGTTATGCCAAACATTTAAACTGTTAACAGTTTACACGTTTTGCATACCGTAACTGTTTAAGTAGTTTTGCAAAATGGTCAACTGTTAAAACAGGTTTGGCTCAAGCGGGTGCAAAATGTTCAAATTCGTGGTGATTGTTCAAAGCAATTGGAGCATTGATAAACGCAAACGGAAAAAACAGTACTGTATTCGTAAATTATAAAACGGGCTTAACATATTTCTCCATTGTCTCCGAACACCTATTACAGTATTTTTTTATGCGTCCGTCCGCTCCTACGCAATTTGTTCTTCTGGCGTAGGGCTCTGAAACAAGGACGGTGGAACGAATCAGTTTGTGTTGCACTTGAGTGGTTTGACGCCTGTGTTCGTTTTCCTAGCGATTGCTGACTTTTACGCTATCTTCGGCATTGTGTCCTATTCTGATCAGTGCAAGATTGTGTGTCTGTTCATTGCTAATGTTGAAAAAAATGAAAAATAATATCTCATTTATTTACAGCGGTTTTCTGTTAAACTTGCCGTACTTCTCATACAGACTCATTTAATTTATTTATTATATTTTAAGTTTTTGGGTTGCCTCTTAGAGCCACTTTTTACTTTACATTATGCACCTTAATTGTAACAACATTATGCACCTGTACAGCTGTGGATGTTAAATGTGTTATTAATGGTGCAAATTTGTTTGGTTCTACCATTATACAGAAAAAGTTAAGTGACTTACAGGTTTGCTTGTTTTTAGCTAAGTGCATAGCATAGTAATATTGACTATATTTTAGAGACGGTTTAGTTGGGAACTTGAGATCGACAGAGCCTGCTGCACAGGCCTTTTGGGGATGGTTGGCAGATGTTTGATTTCATACGCCTTGTTACTGTACGTAGTTTTGCGTTAGTGTCGTTGCTGACGTCTCAAATCTTAAGGACAAAGCGTGGTGCACCAAGAGAATGTTTACTATCAATGCTACTGAATTGTTGCTGAAGCATTAAGCCACTCTCGTAGTGAACAATTGCTTGGACTAAAATTAATTAATCGGTCTTCACCGATAGCTAGGCTATCTCTTCAGTGTGTTTCACAGATAATTCAGCGCATCCAATGCGTGTACTGGAGTGCAAAACTAGCTGTACAATTCAGTTACGATATTAGGGCTAGTGTAAAGAAGGGTAAAATGCGAGTATACCGCACCGTACTACAAGTTAGACATTAAGTGTTGTGGCGTATGAGAACGACTGCCTGATAGTCCGTACGTGCCTCTGCCGGCAACTGACCGCAGTCGTGCGCTGTGTAATGAACCCGAAGAATTATTGTGTGATGATTAGGTTCCACTTCTCTTTGACGGGCGCAGCTTTGAAACTTCCAATGGCTTTGGGGATCTTCCTGGTCCGTTGTTTGGCCGGATCGAGCACAAGAGTGGCTCAAGTAATAGGTAGACACCACGTACAACACGCGTGAAATTTTTTTTTTCTCTATTGTCTTCACTTGAATTATGAAATGCTTGAAGTACATTGAGCATGAAACTCACTCCGAGTTGAAATATATAGAATGTCTGGGGGTACAAGTGGATCACTCGGAGGGTGTCCAAAAGTCGTATTTTTGGGCACTCGCACCGTCCTGTGCCTCTTCCAGGTAGCCTTAAATTTGTCCTTCTCTTGTGGTCTTTCGGAGACAGTCGCGTGCCATCGTCAACTTCGACTATATAATCTCTAGTTATTTGCTGATAAATAGGTCGGCGTCAGATTTTTCTGGCTGAACAATTATAACCCCAATGATGCATCTGGTTTTGCTGTGATAACGTAAACAAGTGTGGTTTCGAGATCGTTTGACTTATGTGTACAAATACTACTTGCTGAGGCGCGAGATAGATCACGCATCAAGCACAGAAGGATTTGATTTAGTTGCTTTTGCTTTACGTTGTATGATCATATTACATTCGATATTGAGCGTTCTGTTACTGTTGTTTGGTAGAATGATCGATGATCTCACCTGGCCAATCAATGTACCTATAGGCTATGTACTCATTGATTCTGACGATAAACTGATTATTTTTTTGCTGCATGTTGATGCACAATTGAATGCGCTCTCCAAACATGAGACATTCTCTCACTTTTACATCCACATAAGTTTTGGGCTTATGCAACGTCTTGGAAAATTTTCACACTTAGCTAACAGTAGCTGCAACAAGAAAGGAAACGAGTCTGATATTACTTAAAACTGCGAACAGTTTCGTACAAATTTGAGTTCAAGCTACGGCAAAGCTGCTGGTATGAGTGCGTCTTTCTGTTGATTATATGTGCCGTAATTTTAAATTAAATTTTGTCAAGTTGTCTACATGACAAAAAGCGGAACGATTCTGAGGCTCTCAGTAAAGTAAAGCGAGTACAAGTCTAGCAATATAGAGGAACAGATTTGAACCTGTTAGGCCCTTAAGCTATACTATATCGAAGATATCCGTCCACCAGTTGCCTAGTGTTAACAACTTATTCCTACCAAAAATTCTAAGGGCTACGAGAAAATTGTTGGTCACTGAATTTATGGCCTCTATGCAGTACCTTGAGCTCGTCAGCTCTTCTAAACTATTTTCTTGCCATCATGGTGTTAATATGAACTAAGTTTAAATACCCTTGGTCATTGAGATTCACTTCATTTTCTTCTGAAAGTGGCATGTCGTCTTTTTTTCATTAAGACTTGCATCAGGCTTTCTCTTCTGCAACCATTGGACGTATAGCTTCACTTGATCATCCTTTCCTGCTGAAGGTGACTGCGCGAGCTAATAATAATTCACGCTCTCTTACCGGAAATTCCGTAGTTGCGTCCCACGAGTTTCTCGATCTGCGGATAAGTGCCTTTTTCCGTGCGCTGCTCTCAGTTCGAGGAGAATTACGCAGTGTTACTTTGTAATTTAGAGTTTGCATATCGAGCCCATCGTGGCGTGTGCTTAGTCAGTTCATTATGCCATTATTTCGTGACAGCTTCCTATTGTTAATTTGTTCGGTGCAGTAAACAAAACATTATAATTCTCACAGTTTGGCGTTACATTTGGTAATATTTTTCTTGCTCATATCGATTCGAAAATCATGCGACATTAGCGTAGTTGTGTTGTCGTTCCTACCTTGAAAAGTGTCTCGAAGCTGTTGCGAAATAAAGCGTCTCTGCCCTGAAGGGTCTGACCCCAAGGGCACCTGTTTAACAATACACGCTCAGGAAGTGGCGTCTGGCGGAGAAAAATTATCTGTTCTCTACAAAAAAGAGCTACTTCTCTGAGAACAGCGATGTCGGTAGCACGGAAGGATATGCCTTGCTGAGGAACTTGATTGTCCTGCGGCTCATGGAATCGTCGAGCGTGCAAGAGGTTAGGTGAAGAAGAGTCGGGGGGGGCAAGGTTCCACGGGGAAGATGGCAAAATCGTGGGGCTTCACAGGAAACGGGAGGTGGGGGAGGATTTGAGCTAGTGCGAGATTGTGACGTACATGTTTGATAAGGCCTGGAGGGCGCATGAAGGTTACGCAAGATCGTATCTTTTAAAGAGACGAGTACGGATTGTTCCAGCGGTGGAGATGTGATGAGGTGTGGGAATCCAAGTTTGAATTTGGCTCTCATGGTGGTACCGGGAGGGCAAAACGGATGATGTGGTTTACACTGCATGAGCGTTCATTTCATGTACTCAGAGATGTGATCTTATTGCACTTATGACGACTGTGCGTTTGCTGTGAATTTCTCACTGGCTAGGCTAAGTCTATGTAGACGTTGTGAGGCATCCCTCGTGGTGCGGCCTGCTCTTTAGGTCTGAACTAGTTACACGACCGTCAAATATGACGTGAAAATTTGCGATAGTACTTCTCAGTCATTCTGGCTTATGGTAGGTCCTCATGTTGCCATAAACGCTGTAGTGGATTGCCAGCTCGATCGTCTACTTAATATGTAAGCTACGAAAGCGAGCGCAGCCAATTCTACTTCAGGAAAGCAGCGCCATACTGTTTCCCGTCACTCTTAGGGGGTATAGCGGGCATCTCCCCTCAGGGCCGTAGGGTGAGGTTAACCCATGCTATCTTATGGGGAGCAGAACCCTCAGGAGGACTCCATACATTCTTCTTAGCCTCATTTAGGACTTGACACATCTGTACGTCCATGGTGCCTTTGTTTCCTTCCATTTTCATGCTTCTACTTATCACGTTGTGTTGCCCTTAAGGGTGCATCCTAGTGGGCCCTTTCCTTGTCAGAATATATTTGGGCCTCACCAACCCAATGGGCTGTTCCGAGTGCCTTCTCCGCAGGGGATGTTGCAGCTGGCCGCAGTCCCGGCTGAAAAGGTTTGTTGGTTAGGTTAGGTAGGTGCTCTGTACTTCTTCTGTCCCGCAAGGTGGGCGGTCGAATAGTGGTGTGGGACCCGTCGTCCCATGGGACTCGAATCTGCTCCCGTGGGCCGTGTGGAGGGTCACGTAATGGACCCTCAGCACTTGTGTTCTTCTAGGGCGTGTTGCAATCAGACGCTGGTGTTACCCTCACAGTGTTACCCGGTGTCACCCCGTGTAGCGGTGAATGCGAAGCGCAATCTCAGCGCCCCCAAGCAGTGTTGCGGAATTAGCAGAAAACTCGTACCTACCTAAACATGTCTGGCGAAGCCTTATTATGGCTGTATTTAAGGATAAAAAGTTGAAAAAAATAGGTACCCAAAAGTGCATCAGTTGCAGGAGCTCAAGCAATATATGGCAGTCATACATACTTTAGTACCAATTGTTAAGTATCAAAGTCGATGTTTGTGAATAATGGCAGTGTTACCCAACTGAGCCAACTCATCACCCTTCAATTTTGCTGGGTTGTCGTCGGTGTCACCCGTGCTACATCGGCCTCCAATGCGACACAGGTTGGGTGACACCGATGACGACCCTCCAAAATTATAGGGTTATGAGCTTGGTAACACTGCCTTTAGTTTGCGGACACTGACTTTAATACTCAACAATTCGTATTACAAAGTCTAGGACTGCCATATATTGCTGAATTCTAGCATTTGAAGCACTTTTGCGTAGTTTTGTCAACGTTTTTATCTTAAAATACTGTCAAAATGTATGTGTTCAAGATTGCCGATATTCCCCAACACTTTGTTGGGGGCGCTGAGGTCGCTCGTCGCATTCACTGCTACACGGGTAACACCGGCGTCTAATTGCAACACGGCCCTGTCCTCGTTTTTATTTTTTCCCCTCGTCGAGATGCTTTGCGCCTGGTAGCGCACCGAGCCAACTGAAAATTTTCGGCAAGAATACCGAGCTTGATAGAACGACCGAGTCTTCACTGTAGAGACCACGCACTAAGCGAATACGGTGATAAACATATGACAATAATAAACCCTCTGTGTTCTGTTCTTCCCAGGGTTGCGGAGTCGGAGGGTTCAAGGTCCGACTCCGACTCCGGGCCCTCCAGAATTTTCGACTCCGACTCCTGGTCCTCAAGATTGTCCGACTCTGACTTCCGACTCCGACTCCCGACTCCGACTCCTAGGTCCAACTAGTAGATATTTGATGTAAACATTAATCATGTCCAAATAATTTTTGCTAATATAAACATATATTAAGTTAAAGATGTTAGGTGTTTTGTACATATACAATGATATTTTGCATCATTTGGAATATTAAAGTGAGGACATGAGGACATTAAACAAATTTTGGTAAAACTTT
>LQNS02015106.1:26578761-26625376 GCA_001587735.2 Parhyale hawaiensis | reverse complement strand
GCTCGCGCCGCGCCGCTTGCAGTGTGAAAGGCAAAGCGTTTCTGCATAGGAATACCAAAAGATATTTAACTCCGCGCCGCTCCCCTCCGCTCCGCTCGCGCCGCGCCGCTTCGCTCTTGGTGTGAAAGCACCCTAATATTGCACTTTCTAAGCACTCGATTACCAGCGCTTCATAATTATGGGTGCGCTCTTTGTAATTGAAACATTACATTATTGCAGTATCCCCTTCACATTACAGAAAACTGCTGTTCTCGTAAGAAACAAAACCTCTTAGTAGTTAAGCCATTTCCGGAACGCAACCCTTGTCTATTGGCAGTAATTGCTGTATGCTAACGACGTTTAGCGGTATCAATAGTGGGCTTCGTAAGTAACTTATGCAGTGAATCGCTTTGTTTTCATTCATGGTGTCTACCATTTTTTAAAACTGTGTTCACTGCATGTTTAATTTAGTAAATGCATGTGTTCACTGCATGTTTAATTTAGTAAATGCACCCTATGACTTAAGATTCTCTCCTAATCTAAAACTGAAAAATGAACACTGGCTTGTTTTGGCTAACCTTAGCTCGTAGCGAGTTGAGAATTTTCCTGGCACGATGATTTTCCTTACTCAAGTAGGCTGATTTATGTGAATAACGAATAATTCAGTCTTTTTTTTATTTTTTACGCGATGTTGGTACCTACCTTATTATTCCAAGCTAGTAAGTGGGAGCCTCGTCATCAGCTGCTGTCCGTCGTTTCTACCATCTTCCATCATCTGGAGCCCAATTCGTGCTTACAAATATAATCAATAAGCCCTTAGCCTCATCAGAGAGTTCCATTTCCTGCACTCGTCTTCACAGACACTGCGATAAAGATCTCGAGACGTGAGGAATTTACCTTAACACCTATTGTTTGACCGCCTGCACGCCGCCCGACCGGCCCCATTCTTATGGTTCTGTGGCTGGTACGATTAGCGTTGGCCGCCTCGGTGCGGGGCAGCCATCACACGTTTCTGTACACACGGAGTTCGCTTTGATTATTCTTTGTCATTATGGAATTCCGGGCGTGTTTTTAGAGAAGCGCTGGTTTTTTCGTCTTTATTTACGGGATTTTCTTCCCTTAGACTTGATGCGTTGGTTCGGTTAACGCTTGAGTGCGACCGCGTCTGCGGCGTCTGTGAACGCTGTCCTGTTGCCAGCCTTGCTGTTAGATGAGGACCTGCCAGTCGAGATAGTAGCTCGGAGCCACTTGTGATCACAGCATTTGTCTCGATGTGTTTAGAGCGGTGAATGTAGCTACCTATATGTTGTGCCTCTTTGATATATAAATTTCTGATGATTTGCTCTTGTCTTGTCATCCACAGACCTCTCTACGCGATGGGCTCTTTCATTCTTTCCTCCATGAAGCTTGTGCTGGAGATTTCGCTAATCGGACCCAATGTTGTACTGTGCCTATGTATGTTTTTTCTGCAAGAGAGGCTACCTCTTCCTGTTGCGCAGTCCAAACTACTGCCCATCAAGTGATTCTGCGTCAAATTTTGCTTGTTTTCTTTTCTCCGTGTGTTGATGAAGGGCTGTTGGTGCTGTTAATGAATGCGTGGAGATCAATAGCGAGATAAGGTTGGATTCCCACGGCCCAGCTGGAGCTAGCGCTCGTGCTGGAGTCGCCAGAACTGGCGCCTCGCACGA
This sequence comes from Parhyale hawaiensis, assembly GCA_001587735.2. Lineage (NCBI taxonomy): Eukaryota > Metazoa > Arthropoda > Malacostraca > Amphipoda > Hyalidae > Parhyale > Parhyale hawaiensis. The sequence continues at coordinate 26,623,709 of LQNS02015106.1, read as the reverse complement.
CTCTGGCCGAAATGACTCGCTTTTTTTTTTTTCGCACATACGCTCTCATTTATAATCGAGGAAGAACTCCAGACATTGCTATAGTTCTACTACTTTCTTTCTTTTGGTGGAACTGCTAGGCTAAATCAAAATTGCATTATAGACTGTATAGACTGATGATGCAAGTTGCCCAAGTGTCACAGCAATACAGACACATTGCAATACATTTCAAGCGTTGTTAGTCATTAAGGCTCCATGTAGTTTCCGTAATTTTTCTCTTGTCAGATTACAAAAGAGCGAAGCTGTCTGAGCCTGCAGCACAAGTCACTCTCATTGCGATATTTCCCGGCATGAAGCTCGACTTTCCTCAGTCGCTGGTGGAGGCAAACCTCCGCTGTTGACTTTGTAATTAAGGGTCCGACAGCTAACATCGCTCTGATTCGTTAGGTCATGTTCTTTGCTTGCCTTGAAATTCGGTATGAGGGCACCTACGACCATTGTGGGTGTGCGCTTCAATTGAAATTTTTATCGTGATGTTTTCTTGTCTTATCAGAAAATCGACGAAAGCAAGAATGTAATTTATAACAATACAGGTTACGAGTATGTTACGGCATTCAACTTGGTCCCCATTCGTCTCGTCATCCCGCCACCAATCAGATTCTATAATTAGTTGTTATAGCCACGATGCGGAACTAAAGATAATTGCAAACGTACCTATAGGCTCCCTATCAACGCCGCCTATTGCTTTATTAACTTTCCGTTGTAATTGTCGGAACTGGGGAAGTATTTTGATGTAATAGGCAGTAATAGCGGTTAATCTACGACTAGTAGGTAACGACAACCAGGAGGCGATACCCTGGACCATAGGCTTGTTACGTCTGCCCATACTGTTCCTATAAAGCCAAGTCGTAGGTTGCCTTTTGCTTTAGTCCTTCCTGCCTTCCGGTTGTTTTCTTTCCATTGGTTACTTGGCATGCTTTCTTGCGGGATGTTTTTTCTTTTCTAATTTTCTATTTCATGCTTGAGTTGAATGAGTTTTACGACTTGACGGGCATTCTACGTGTTCCATATTCCATCGTTTCTGACAATCAGCATTGTCGATAGGGGGCCATATCGATAGCATTTCTACTGTAATTTGATGTTTCATTTGAAATGCGTTGATACTTACAAATTCCTACGGAAAATAGAGAGGGCAGATGCACCTTTCGTAGTGTGTTCGTGAGTAAATCTAATGTAGGTAACTATGGTAAGTGACTGAATTCAACAGCGCCCCTGCAATTTCGCTGTTTGTGCCTGATGTAGGTAGCTCTCTCTCTCTTTCATTTCTATAAGTGGCATTCGTTTCATAGCTCTGGTATGTTTTACTAATTATCCGAAGCACTTCACTCGCAAAGTTGCTGCAAGAGAAGTGTATGTTCTGTGAAGCATTCCGTAAGTCACAACCTTGTGTGGACAAAAACTCCCAAGTCGGCCCATGTATGATACTTACCGAATCATTTGATTGGCCGTGCGATGGTATACCAGGTGTGGTCCCTTGTAATCATTACGGCTCACTTTGTGCCCCGTTGCCTATATGGGAAGGATGGGGACTGTGAGAGCTTTTGTATGAGCCGCTCGTGGTCCATGTACGGGCTTGTGCACGAGGAGGAGACGAGAGGAGCGTGGGGCGTGCCAGCGATGGTTATGCCGCCCTGATCTCCTCTGCTGATAAGCTATACACATCGACGGGCTCAACTTCTCCACGTTGGCTACTTTAGCAACTCCTCTTCGGCTTTCTACACAGTGTTGGGATTCGTTACGTTGAGGTAGCATAAAGCGACGTCCAATAATATGTGTACTGTAGTGAAGGCTATTTGTGCCTTCCGTGTGAACCGTAAATTGTTATTTCTAAGCGCACAAATCCCATGATGTTCCACAGTTTACCGTTTCAAGTAATGATTTATATACGGTATTGGAATTTGATTCTTATACGGGTTAGATGGCGTGCTCTTCACAGATGACAAGCTTTTAACTATGGAGCAAACTCACAATAGCCGAAATGACAGGATTCGTGCGGGAAATTTTCAATAGGTATGCTTAGAGGATGCTGCAAATGTCTACAAAAAATTCAAAACTTTTCGTTGGTGATTGTCTGGACAGGATTATCTTCAAAGAGCAACTCTCTTGTTTTTGTTTCGGGAGGAGTGAAAATCATGGCTGCGAGCCATAAAGAATTTTTCCTTGAACCCGTGGGACAGAACTTGAGCTATGATTTGGTGGGTCATGGTTCTTTTGTCTTTCATCAAGATAGGGCGCCTTCCCACTCTGACAACAGAATTCAGAGGTGACATCGCGACCGTGTTTCAGAATTTTTATGGAAGGCAAAATAGACCATCCTTGAGTCCTGATCTTAACCTGATGGTTTTCAGCACGTGGTTCGTCTTGGAGGCTAATTCTTGTGCAAAGTGTCACCGACTCACCGTTCAGTAGCCACTCTGAAAAAGTCTTTGGCGCATGAATGAGACAAAAATCGCTTGTCTACGGTAGACTGAAGGCTGTGACAGAGAAGCGAGATAAATAAAATGGATTTACCGAATAATTTTTCAAGTAGCGCTGAATGTGCAACAAACAAACAATTTCAAATAAATTGATAGGGAGTTGGCTAAATTATTCGTATAATGATTGTAAAATACTTTTTGGGCTTCCCGTTACATGCAGAATATTCAGATGCACAGCTGGTACCATCCTGAATTATATATTTAATTAATTTAAAATCTATTACTCAAACTAAATTGTCTGTTATAAAATAATAATACCTAACAACAATAAATGCCATTAGTACTCTGCAGAAAAACAAATACGTAGTAGCTATGCATAATCAAAATACTAGAGCGCAATGATCAAAACACTCCAATGAGGACCATTTGCATTTATCCAAAGTATATTTGTACTTATTTTTCTTATTCATTTAATATATATATGAAATTAGATCGCCCTTTTTCAAAATACCATTTGAACTGAACTCGCAACTTTTGAGCTTCAAACGTTGATGCAAAGCTGCGATGTAAATTAAATTGTTTGCGAGGGGCAAGAGCTGCGAGTGTTTTTTTTTATTTCATTGATCTTACTTGGAGTCGTGATTCATCAATTGCATTATTTTTTGTTTTCAAGGTATTTTTTTCCGTTGTTATAGTGTCGCGTCTAATTAATTACGAAGGACTGAATACGCAAATTTTTCCCAATAGTAACGATTGATTTATTATGTACAGATACCGTACGTGTGAAAAATGTCGTTGACACTTGAGCACAGCTGTATATATCAGTGACATCTACCTTTTTTTATGGATGAGACACAAATAGGAATCAAAGTAAGGTATTACTTTACTAAAATCATTCCAAAATGGAGCTGCTTTCTCCTCATGCAATTCAAAGTCACACCTACGAACTCTGATGTGTCATGCATAGACTTGTAAAGCTAAGGTCGGATATACCCCGATATTGCCGAAATGAGGAGAACACCAATTTCGGCGCCTCAAAACACAGAAATAACGAAAACAAATTGGTCAGGCCGCCTGCAGACATTTACAAGTACCGTATATACACAAACTAATGTGAGTTAGGAAGTGTACATCGCAGTGAACAACATTCTCAAATATCATAGTGACATGAGTGCCCGATCCAATTTCATGTAGGTAAAGATTGGTATCTACATGAGGTCGTGGCCCCAGCTGCTTCCGCTTTCAGGCCATTCAGACGCTGTCCAGCTGCGGCACAGACTACTTGTTGATATCAGTGAAGGCAAAATGATCACAATATAATTGTCGAATCCTGCGTGACACTCAGATTTAAGGGGCAGATTTGATTGTTTACTTTATTTGTTGATTCGTATGAAGTACGTTCATGCATTCTTAGGTTTTTGTAAGATTCCACCCGTTGCAAAAGCAAGAAAACTTAACGTATACTTATATTTACTACCTACTTTTTAAGTATTCCCCTATTTGGTATTGAGACAATTATAAAACTCACCTAGTGAGTTCACCATTAGATTGAATTTATTGCAGAAACGCCGAGTAAAACTGCGTGTCACTGCATACATAGCGCCTTCGTGCCAGCTGCGGTGGTTAAGCTAAGACTCTGATAATAATTATAATTCTGTTGCAAGTCCCGGTCCTTAGGACATCATCAGCCGCCGGTCGACATTAAGGGTATTCCGTTAGGCGTGGTCTGTCTCATGTATGGGACCCATCTTCGAAGGCTGTGATCTGAGGGACTGACCCTGAGGCATTCAGCCCTCTCAACTGACGGAAAACTACAAGGGCAATTAGGACTTATCAAAGCTCGCGTCTTCAATTGATCAGCGTTTCTGCCGTCTCGAATTGTTTGCTTGCCATTGGCGTTACGGTATCCTGAATCGTTAGCCTACCAAGAATGAAACCTTTCCCATGGTCCACGTAAGAAAGCTAAAAAAATAACTATAGATATCAGGGTTGGCTTTGTTGATTCGTATGTAGTACGTTCATGCATGCTTACGTTTTTCATAAGATTCCACCCGTTGCAAGAGCAAGAAAACTAACGTATACTTATATTTACTACCTACTTTTTAAGTAGGTAGTAAACCAACAAAAAAATGGTTTATTTGGTTTTCATTCGATTTGCTTGGTTTTTATTCATAAGTATTGCAAAATAAACAATTTTACTTCTAGAAATTGTTGTATTTCAGTTACGCAACTAAAAGGATGAATTAATGTGTGTCTGTTTAGGAATCCGTTTGACTGTTAGGACAGTTAAGGTCAACTATTGCTCATATTTATTAAAACATATAATCCATTGAGTTTTGTGTTATTTCATTTCAGAGATGCATTCCTAATTATAATCTGGTTTGCCTGCAGCTACTAAAAATTAGAAATGGTTGTTAAAGTTTCTATTAGATAGCTAGTGAGCTCATGAGAAGGATATAACCATATAGCCATGTCATTTTCTTTATTTCAATACTCTGTTTTTAATTAGCTAGTAGCTAGGCATATCTATCGAGTTTTCTTTTTATGTTATGGCTATTTTTATGGCTATTTTTTTCTTCTGTTCATTTCTCTGTTTTTAATTAGCTAGTAGCTAGCAAATTCTGTCAAGTTGCATTTGTTATATGAAGTGTTTTCAAGTTTTTCGACTGAATTTACATTGCAATAATGATAAATCATGGCTGCTCTGTAGTTTGGATATTGAATGTAGCTATAGCAAATACAGGTACTCTGCTAACTGCTTTTTCTTAGCTCTTTTTCTTCAAGTCATTCTTCTACAATAGGAAGTTGATATGGAGCGACTAAGATTGTTGATGATTAGCTAACTACATGTTTACAAAGCAGAAAACCCTTTCAATGTTGGATAAAATTCCTAGACCTAGAAAAAACAAGAAAAATAAAAAAAAATAAACCAAAAACCATGGCTTTTGGTTTAAACAAAAAAAAATGTATTTTTCGCCAACCCTGATACACTGTATATATAGATATATATATGTACAAGTAGAAAATTTGTCTGTTCTCCGACTTCTTTCTATCACAAATACGAAGAGTAGTGGGCAATGATGCGAAATGGACACTTTTGAGGGTAGGTTCCGGCTCCACCTACTTCATGTTTCTCAGGCCCCGCCCAATTCCAGTTTGCGCCCTCAGACCCCAGCTACACCGGAAGCTCACGCGCGAGGGGAGACGCGAGGGTAGGTTACCCTCAAAAGTGTCCATTCCGCATCATGACCCACTACTACGCAGAACAAGTAATGTTTGAAGCAAGTTTTCGACACCATGCTTTATGAAAGCAGAAATGAAAACACAGGTGATGAAATTATCACGCAGTATACGTATTTGGGATATTAGCTCTAAATTAGGTCGGAAGTGCTAATTCTCACCACGCCTGAGACGCGGTATACGTACATCACTCGAAGAGTTTTGTAGTATTTCTACATATTTTGCATCCAGAAATGCGTGTATGTTTTTTGGTAATTGCTGGAAGTGCTAACATTTCTGGAGCGGAAATGGTCGCACTTGCCTCCATTGATATTTTGTATCGAAGACCAAGCTGCGGCCATGCCAGAAGTGTGCTCGTCTGACGACAGGATGAGTACCGGTACCATAAACAGTAAAGAGCTGTCAGGAAAACTTCTTCCTTATCGATTTTGACGGCCGGTGCTGCAGTTTACGCAAAGGATTGTTAGGTTTTCAGCTAAGACAATGAAAATATTGTAGCTACATGGCTATTGATAGTAAAATAAAATTGTGCAATTTCGGTGGCTTCATCTACAAAAACGAGATGGTGCCAACATGGCATTAGTCTTCGGCTCGGCGAAGGCCGTCACGTGCCTAGCCTTGGCGCTATAGCTGCCAGGTGCAGAGCGCTTCCTGACACTGTTTTGAAGCTGTCGATTGTTGAATTCTTATTAGTTTTTGCAGTTACGCTTCTGAAGATTCACTTGATTTCAAATTACTGGTTGGTGACACTGTGGTCTGCACTTAGCAGTTAAATTAGCTCGGCTAAGTGCAGTGAATGAGATGGGTCCTGTGCTAGCGTTTCCTTGGTGCGAGTTAAATCACACCGTTCGAGTAAGCACCTCTTCTTTTACTTTTTGTTTCATATTGTTTTCTTTTATATTCTGTATTGTACAGCTAACCATCATCATCTACCGGGCTTTTACCATCGTTTCGGTAGTGTAATTGGTCCATAAATATCTTATAACGTTCAGGAGCTTGTCTTTCTGTATCTAGTTTGTTCTACGTAACATTTGGGTTGGAATATTTTTAATAGCAGCGATCAAGCTCTGGCGACATGATTCTTCCTCATGGTGAATCAGATTGCAATTACTATCATTATGATAGCAATTAATGGGTAACAAGTAAATATTCAGAGCATAGAATATTTTTCATCTTGTCTTAATGTGTAGCAGCCATTCCCTTCCCAGAGTGTTAGCCATTAAGCTGGCCTATCCTGTGGACAGTTAAATCGTGCCGGCCACTGACCATCTGACACCATCTGCTCTGGCCAACCGGTCATCAGTCTCCTGCTCCAGAGGTGTAGGTACCTTTTTTTCTGCCTCCATGTGGCCACCGGATGTCGACGGCCACGCTCGTATGTAGAGGTGCTCACCGCTGCTGCTGCTTCCATCACGCAGCTACACGGCCGCTCTGCGTGTAATTTTGTCTCTCTTTAACATGCTTTTCTTTGTAAATGTGCCCCATATTTTCTTACGTCTTCTGTTTGTTTAACGTTTATCACTCTTCAAATTACTCATTGAGCGAGTCTCTGATGCAGCTGTGACCGCATAAGGATGTAACAACTATAGGTAGACTAATTGGTTTGGTGGTCTGAGCGTAATCAGTTTAGAATTTCATAACATTGGACCAGTGTTTTTTACTTTACTTCAGCTTGCCGTACAAGTGAGACAACTATGTAATACTTCAACACCGTACATATTGCTCACGTACGCAACCACTTTCGTATTTGCTGATTGGTTTTACCGAGTACATTCAATACTTAATTCTGTAAAAGCCACTATACCGTTTGCATATTCTTGTATGGTTCAGTCTGTGTCCTAAACAAGAACAGCTTTGCGCTAATGCGCAGTCTCGTGGTTCCTGTGTGTGCGGCCCGTGAGCGCTGGTTAAGTGGGTTGTGAACAGTTTTGGTCGTGACTGCGATAATTGTTGGGGAGAAAGCGACGATGTTCGCAGCACCGCGCATACGGAGCAATTTTCAAGAAGTTGGACGCGCTTTTGAGTGCTCTTGCGTGATGCAAACCCACTGTAGTGCGTGGGGAAAATGTTGAAATTAGCCGTGCAGAAAGATTAATCACGTCTTGGAAAGTGAACTGTGTTTAGTAATTGGTGTGTGTATAATGTAAATATATATATCAGATTTTCGCCGAGCTGTCGCCACAGTAATTTTTTCTTTAGTATCTGATCTTGGCCACACCGTCAGACACTGACGATAGTGCGTCGATGTTGGTTCACATCGCTACTTATGATAGTAAGAGAAAAGTTTTCGTAGTTGATGAACTCTCATTTTCTTGACAACTCCCTTTAATGCAAAAGTGTGGCCGATGTTGGAGAGGAGTCTGCTCTATAGTTGCGGCTAAAAACTTATCAAAATGCCAACGGCGCCGGCTCAACACGAAAAACACTTTTAGACTTTATTCGGTGTTCCAACGCTGAGAGATGGGAGCTTGTTTCTTTCGTAAACGAAACGCCGTGGCCATGGTATACCAGTAACTATACTGTCCACCGTCGCAGGTCGCAGGCCTCGGTACATAACAGGTGCCTAAGCCTATGTAGTGAGGGCGAAAACACCACCACTCTCATTGTCGACGCTAGTGATTATTGCACTGTTTATTCATTCTTGTAATTTCGTTCAAATTACACACAATGGGACGTGCAAAGCTCAGCATGGAGCTAAACTCTTGTTCTAGCGCTTCACTTGACTTACGCAAGGCTGTGATGCATGTTATCGCAGAGCAAACTCACCAAGCCATTTATCTTAGCCGAATCCGGTAGCGGCATTAGTCCCAGACTCGAAAACAGACTGTTGCACCCAAAGAGAAAGATGGACAAGCTGCTGAAAAGCGAGGTAAAACTGGAACCAATGGCGGCTAAAATACTCAATGGAAAACGCCTCGACATTTAAAACGACTGAACCCTGTTTCCACTGTATTGGCTTCTCAAGACACCTTCACGTCGGTGGCAACGCGCATCACAGACGTACCCTCGTCAAATATAAGGCGATGACACGAGATTTTTCCTCCACGCTGAGCTTAACTCGTCCCATTGCGTGAAGTTTGAACAGATTTATATCTTAGGGAGGGGCGAAAGTTCCGGTATCTCTTTGGGAATAGGTCTATTGGTTCGTCTATTGCCGCCGATCTAATCTAATCTAAAATAAAGGCACAGAGCTACAATCGGTGTTGTTGAGAGAGCAGCGAGTTGCGCCGGCACTACACCGACGATGGTGTTGTAGCTGCTGACCCGTCATAGCCTATGCCCACTTCGCTTACACAAGCTCCTCCTCTTCTGCTTTCTTAATGTGAGAACAGCGAATAGAATCTTAACATGCGTGTTTCAGTTTCGCCTTACGCCGATGGCATGTAGCGATTTTTTTCTTATAGAGCAGTGACCACCGGTGATGTGATCTACACTACACTTGCTACAGTATCCCACCGAAGCAACGAGCAGTGGAAGCACCTTATGTGTCCCAGGATGATATGGTCGTATAATTGTTGCATAGAATTTGGAGCCTTAATGAGCTCTTACATAATAGTATGAGTCTTTCACATAACCTGTTTTACAAAAAGCTAGCAATGCAATAAATATAATTTTCTCAATAGACTTATGTATTCCACATACACCGCAACAATACTTGAATCTTAGGTCTGACGCTGGCGGCCATAAGTCGGCAATTGAAAAATGGGATTTTCTCAAGAGCTATTCTTTTCCCCTAATACTGAAGAAAAAATGCCAAGGTACCCAACATTATTCTTGCGGAGAAGGTATCTTGGATACGGCGGGGACGCACTTGGCGCTTGCCTTCATGACCGTGTCTGGACATGTTCATAATAGCTCTGAGAAAATCCCATTTTGGCTGCCAGCGTCAGAGACCACTTGGACCTAAGAGTCAAGTACTGTTGCGGTCTCTGTTTTCCAACTAAAGAAAGATTGGAGTAACTCTCATAGCCTATGATACATAGGTGTTACCGTTAATAAGCCGTCTATTATATTCTCATATAACACTGTTACCAAAGGTAATAGCTTCTATTCAGTTAGTGTACGTGTCCCTATACTGTGGCCAAATACTCCCGAACTTACACAGCTGATCAGTACCATACAGATTTAACCATTTGAGTGCTTTTTTCATATACAGTTCTGTTTCTGCTGCTATCTACTGCTGCAAACAAGTATGTGGTACAGAATATCTCCAATATGTGTTCTATATATGTTGTGCGCGTTTGGTGGATTTGCGCGATCGATCGATCGCGCTGCGCGTTTGGTGGATCGTTCAAATTTTTAAATGGGAAACAAAAGAACCAGTCCTTGCCTCCCCTAACCTACCCGACATTAAACCCGAATAATAGTCCAACTTACCCGAAATTACGGCCTAATACCTACAACATCCACCAAACGCGCAGCGCGATCGATCGATCGCGCAAATCCACCAAACGCGCGCCACATATATATGCCGCATTAGGGCCTGCCGTCCGTCGTTGCGTGTCTTGCTTTGAGGCTCATTAGCTCATTCTGAGTTATCCCCTCTCTTTATTGTTCTACTCGGGTAATGCCTTATTACGTATGTTCATATTTTCTACTCGATCACGCCATGATACAAAAGTTTACCGAAGAAGACTCTAGAGCGTTGCGTTGAACAGCTATGCGGCTTCCTCGCGCTCTGCGCTTGGCCGACAGACCAAGGAAATAAAAGTCGCTCTTTCAGGTTTTGCTAATGAAATCTTGGCGATCAGCGGCAACTTCACCGCAATTGTGCCGGCACGAAAGCCGTGCGTCGCAAGTTGAGGTCACGCTTGCTATTGTCAGAAACTCTGTAACGACCCCGCTGTGCGTCGCTCTTGTACTCAACACTGGGAACTTTGCCGCCTCGGTTTTGCATCCTTCGCACGATTATGTCTACAATATTCAAGCGCCGATTGGTGAGTTCGCTAATATTTGATTTGGAGGCTTCCTGAGCACAGTTGTTGCTGCTGCTCGTGAGCACGACCACCCGTAACTGCTGCCTGCAGGTGCCAATTTGCACAATCTGATGATCTGCTGCAACTGTTGGGCCCATCGCATGTCCTTATCTGCTGCTGGAGAAGCAACTGCGCTTAGCCTTTAGTATGCATCGGCACAACTCGCCGCTGATGCCTTGGTTCTCGGAAACTGTGGTGTGAAGCCACCAGCTGCAGTGGAACGCTAATGCGTACTGGAACTTACCGTTACGCCGCTCTGTTTATCTGTTGCTCTACTGACGACAGTCTTTAAATATGGCTAGACTGTGTTAGTAAATGGAACTGATAAATTTTACTCAGTTAATTTGGCCAGTACTTGAATTCACAATGGACTTTTTGATTTTTTTTCTTTTATCTTGGAAGGAGAATCAAATTGGAGGTGAGATGGTTCTTAAACAGGCAATGTTGTCATTGACTCTATCGAGTTTTGCGAAAGTTCTGTTACGCCATATAATTTTCCGGTCAGCGCCCGAATGATGGTGTTGTCGGTGTAATGAGATATATTGTAAATTTTATATTCTATTATGTGCCCACCCTTAGCATCCTCATCAAGCCTTGAGGCCCGAGCATCACGGTGGCGAGGTGCTTAGATCTTGTAACGTAGCTAGTGGATGTCTGAGACGTTCTGGTCGAAGCTCTGCTACTAACGATGCGATCGTTTTAATTGTTCACTTCCGAATCCACTGTGCATCTCTTCTCCTATGAGAAAATGACTGTGCATTTGCACGGCCCTTCAAATCGTGAAGAAGACGACGACAGCACTCGTTCCGTTGTTCTTGCATGCGATTAGTTAGCCGGAGGGCCTTACTCTTGACGGCCGTGGATGCTGTGGCCAAAAATGTTTTTTTTTTCGTTTCACAAGCTGAGTCATATTTAGTATGGGATTATGGGATAATTTTCAAAAGCTTGCCTTACAGTCTGTCGGGTGACGGTTTGAAGTCGGCCTAAATGAGGTCGATCCTTGAGGTTTTCACCCTTCCTCAACTATCCGCCTTCCTTTTAGCTGCTTGACCATCCCAGACTTGTTGCCCATGCGCAGGGAAGCTGATCCCTAGGTCTTTTTGGCTTCCATTGTGACATACTGTATATGAAGGTGTACGTACGCCATATCACTATTTACTACTAATGATAATTTCCTGAAAAATATCAGTTTTTAATTAGTGTTGAACGCTACTATTATGAAAAAATGCAGCATAGCAAGATGTTTGCCAGGCCCGACATAAAAGACGTGGTGCCGTTAGATTTTTTTTTAAATCGACTGCAGGAATGACTTGAGTTGCATCTTGTTAAAGTATGCATTCGCTCTGTGTTTCGCCGTTTGTTAGTTGTTATTTGATAATGGTCGTGCCATTGGAAAATTCTCCGATTGGTGTGATACAATACCATATGCCATACACGATACCGCGTATTTGCGCAACATGTTAATACACTAAGTAAAATAGCACCGTAACCTTGCTGTTTTGCGGTGCAGCAACCTAACTCTTGTCTTCCCAAGTCGGCTGTACGAGCCTATATTTCTGCTTTTGGAAAGCTATGCAGCGACTGAATAATTGCTGTGAGCTCAAGTACGCTGGTGTCAGGAATATTGTCACTTCAAGTGCACCGTAGCGCGACAGCCCCCTGAAACTGAACGGTACCGCTAAGAGGTGCAAATACTACAGTTATTACTAATTAGACTTTCTAGTTCTAGCGTTGCTAGTTTTTCAGTAATTCTATTATTCTGTTTAAAAATTAATTATTATTATTAAAACTATAGGTATACACACGTCTATTTATGGGTTGCTAATGGAAATCCAAATGGAGTGGTAAATAACGCCAGGACACTAGAATTAAGCGTTACTAAATAGAACTATTCCAAAAGCCAATCACTGTTGACTTGAACGTTCTCAGATCCGCACAGCCGAACACGAATTTCGCCAATGAATTCTATGCCAACACAGACGTGGTATTAAACAACGGCTGAACTAACGAACTTAGCACCTACCATAGCATTGACCTCGAACAGGAGCCCAGCTTTACACGAAGCTGGTGAGATCCAGCACCTGGTATGCGCCTCAGACATAAGCTGCTCATCGAAGAAGACGCCCAGTATTTCCAAAGAGCTAAACCTCTGGAACACATTGCCGCCTATTTTCAAAGGCGGATGCTGTTGTCCGAGGCCAACTGACAACAGATTTAGTCTCCTCTGTACTTAGCTTCATACCTACTCCAGGCAGGCAGCTTGCTATAGCCAGGGTAGCTTGGCGACGGAAGCAAGCAGACAATGAGTGCGAGTCAACGCCGAACGCGTGGCATCGTTGCCGTAGTTGATCTTAGTGTTTTACAGAGAACAGATCGTGTAACTATTATGGGTCATGTTCAACAAGGAGCCAAGGACGCTAACTGAGCTGGGGAACGCCCTGAACTATGTGACAGATGAGCTCAAACGTATACGACGTATAGCTACGCACTGCGTATGTTCAGAAACGAAATCAAGAATTATAACAAAATCATTCCCCAAACGATTCCAGTTTGTACAAAAGGCCCACGTGGATGATATAGACTGTTGCCTCTAAGTCCAGTTATAATAGGTCCTCCTCGAAACAATCCAGCGCTGCTGCAAGTGAGGCGACACCATGTCCTTTAAATACCTTCATGGGCGACACAGACTATAAGGCGCTACCACAGTCCAAGCAGTTTAGCTCGTTTGTAGCAACCCAGTAGTTTTTAGTCGAACTTTTCAATTTAGACGCCACCAATATCTCAAACAACTTTCACAAGTTAGGGGGTTAATTAAAGTAATTGCCGAAAGCGCCCAAACTTGCAGTCCGACTTGGGTGTAACTGTTCTTCAGCGCCTCCAACGTTCATTATAACCGAGCGAATCGGAGGTAACGATGACTTTTCGTGCGTCAGTTAGTTACATGGTCGTCCAGTTGTGACCAGTCTGTGGTGCCGTAATTCCTTGCTTGAATGTTGTTGTAGAGAGATGGTGAGCCTGCTGTTATGAAATGGAGTAGGAAGCACGCAAATCACTGCACCAGAACCGTAAGGTTGAACACGTCTACCAAGACACGAACCAGCGTTTTGGGGTTCTGCAAGGAAAAAATCGTGAAAAAGGACATTTGTACGTTTTTTATTTTTATTTATTATTATTATTTTTTATGCAGATCAACAACTTAGAAGGAACTACTAATAAGTGTTCGTTAACAGATGATACGTCCCTTTCAGTCTTATGATTCTCGTGGTGCAAAGCAAAGCTCATTTAACCTTGTTTGTGAAATGCCTTACTTGAGGTTTAAATGTTTCTTCGGGATTAGGTGCTAGCAAGAGGCAGTGACAGCAGCAGCGTCGGCGGAGGTACCAGACAGCTGCAAGCGGCAGAGGCGCGTGTTCCGGTGCAGTGGAAGGGAGGCACGCAGGCAGGGGTTGCGAGGTGTCGCTTCTTCCTTTCCTGTACCTGCAGTTGCCCACGTTCTCATTCGCTCCCAGCGCCTTCATGCGCTGCGCAGACTTCAGCTCGACTCGTACTTAACTTTTGGTGCGTGCATCGGAATAGACGGACTGTTTCTGGCATTTTATGCCAGTATAGAAGAAAGTAGTGCGAGTGCCATCGCAATTAGCCTACTCTACTCTGTCTGTACACTGAGACACACATGGCTGTTGCTGGACAGATAGTGCATGTGTAGACCGTACACCATCGTTAGTCTCAATTTGAGGACATCCACTGTAATGTATGCATTGCCGGTGCTCACTGTCCTGGAGGTTCAACATGAAGCTTTAGCCTCTTCCAGTGCCTGCGAAAAGAAGAAAAAATAAATTGAAAAAAGGCTTTTGCGCTTCTTTTCCAGACTTATAGAAAAATGTCACATAATCGAATCGGTAGCCACTATTACAATAAACTAGCCCAGTTTTTCCTTCAGAACTTCTTTCCTCCGTGCTTGCTTCGCTACCTTCCATTTTTTTTCCTCCTACTGATCACTTTGTGTTCTGTTCTTTTATTTCCAGACTTTCTCCTTTACCCATGCCCCATGGGCGTTGATCCTGGGTGGGAACGCCCTCGTGCATGTGTTCCACGTTTTTCCAAACGTACGTGTCCCTTGTCGCGAGGAGACACAGCTCTTGTTGGCCTGTGCGTCGTGGTAATCAAAACGAAAATCCGTTTATTATTCAGTTGGTCCGACTGACACATACGCGATATTACTAGGAGGCGCTATCCGTAAGTTCCCGGAATTCATTAATGAATAAATGTTCATCATATCCTGATCTTATTGACAATTGACATCTTTTAAGTAGTTTCCTTGGCAGAGTATACACCGCTTCCAGCGGTGTGTCCATGAACTGAGTCAGAGAGCTCTCTTGAATTTCTTTTTATGTCAAACCTCCGTCCCTTTAAGTTAACTTTCATGTTCCGGAGAAAACGTCGCACGGTGCTGGATTGGGTGAATACGGCGGATGAGAAACAATCGTCAGTTTGTTTTTCGTCGCGCTCTTGCGCAATGAGCGCTGTGTGTGGCCCGCATTATGATGATGATGATGGAGGATCCAAGCAATCGGGTGTGCGCCACTTCGTAGGACAAAATCCTGGGACATGTCCCATACGATGACTCTAATAGCGCATGTTCTCGATGCTCAGTCAACTATCGTGCTTGACCGTATTCTGAAGAGCAGTGATGTTTTGAGGCATATGCCGGTTGACGGCCGTCTTGCAACATCAACTGCTGTTCTACCATCGTAAAACGGAACTATCCAGTACTTCGACTGAGACCCATTGCGTGTTACTAAATACTTGTTTCAACCTTTAATACGTTGCTGCTGCGATTTTCCGGAGCCTGAAACTAAATTTCACGAAGACGCATTGCTGTCAGAAATTCACCGTCGTCAGTCCGTCATCAGATGGTTGTGTTGTTTTCAAGAGTCAGTCGATTGCGGGTACTAGAAGTACTATGTTAGCTTGTTACCACCGCCAAGGAGGTTATGTTATTGTCAGCGTTTTTTTATATTGTTTGTCTATTTGTCTCCAAGGTAACGCAAGACGTTACAGACGGATCTTAACGAAATTTACAGGATTGTTAGGCACATGTTAGAAGGAACAGATAATTAATTTTGATAAAGATACGTTCAACAGTTTGTTGGTCTGCCTATTTCTTTTCTTGGTAACGTAACTCAAAGTTATCGACAGATCTTTATGAAGTTTACACGACTTGTTAGGAATGTTACGAAGAGTAAATGCCCAAATTTTCGTGGTGATGTATTTCTCCGTTTGTCTCTTTGTCCGCAGCATAACCCAGAAAGTTATGAAAGAATCTTCATGAAATTTATAGGAATTGTTTGAAGAGTTGAAGGACACATATAACCAAATTTTGGTGATGATCGGTTAGTCCATTTGTGTGTTTGACCAATACTTGTCGGAACATAACTCAGAGTTACACACGGATCAAAGAAAATTACAGAAGCTGTTACTGCTGTCAAAAAGCACAGATGACCATATTTAAGTGATGATCAAGAGGAAACCTAGTTTCAGGGCTAATTTGAATTTTTCGTTAACGTTGCCTTGCTTGGCGGAGTTGGGCGCTCTCGGAGCTCTCTAGCTGCCTATTGTTCTCCTACGTTTGAAAAATATCCGCACTTGCCATAAGGCGTTATGATGTGCGCTGCGGCAATGTGTGTGTTGCTACAAACTTTCCATATTTCTTTTATTTCAATGAAGTGGTAAATTTACTGCGTAATAAGGTGGCGAACGAGGCGCTGCGTCTACGTTGAAAATAAGGCTATCTAGGTACCTTTGCAGCGCTTTATTTGTTTTAGTGGATCATTTACGTTATTCTGCAATGGTATAATTTTTATTCTGCCCAGGCGCCGAAGTGCTTCTGACGTAGATGTTGCAGCAGTCGCTTACTTTCTGGCCTGTTCTACGTTGTACTTGTTACGGCTCGGTGTTACGGTGAACAGAAATCCGCGGCTTCGTGTGTCCTCAGCACCACCGTACGTCAGCGCGCAGCACATGCGTCACCGCGCAATTGTCCGAGGAAGTGAAGCGTACGCAGCGTACCGGCGGAAATACGCTCCTCCCCCTCTTGTTCCGCCCGTCTGTTCGTCACCCACATTCCACCGAGCCCACCACCACCTGCTGCAACTTTCATCCATTTCTAGTGTGGTAAAGTTCATTGAGAGGTCGATGAATCAAACTCAGCCTTTGTTTCAGCGAGTTCACTCACAGTGTCGTGATCAGTCAGTGCTTCTTTTTGCTTATACGCCGATCATTTCCTGGCTTCCCATTTCACTCGTAACTGAAAATGCATCGCCATTCTGTTTATAAGCTTAGCGCAGGGAACTGAACTTTTATGACTAGTCAACCTATTGCCAACTGTGACCCGTTCAAGATTATGCATACAGACCCTATATTCAGGATGCTACAAGTACACTGTTATACTTAAAACTAAATGAGCGAAATGCACTCCCTGCTCAGCACTAGAGCTGTGCTAAGAGCGAGGTTATTACACTGCTAAAAATTTAATTTCAGCTGCTACGCCCCTGCGCTTTATAACAAAAGAATGTACCATTAACTGACTTTCGCTAAGTTCCATCGTTTTCCTTTTTTTTTGCAATTGGTTGTTGGGATGGGGTACTCTTCAATGGCGATGGGCGGGCCGATAAGGAGCAGCGGTGCATTTGAACTCCACAGGCCAATCTCGTTGATTGCTTCAAAGAGCTGAATGACCTGCGCTTTCTCGAACTTCTTGCCTCTGCAGCTCCTCGCATTCAACGGGTTGCTTCAGATTTTAATTGTAACATCTTAAACGCTTTCAGTCCAGAACTTTATTTTCACTATTTCTTGTGAAGAGAACCTAAAGCTAAGCTGATGTGCTTCATACTAACTGACTGAAACGCAGTCTGCTGTGAATTCCATCCGATCGGTGCTCCTTCACTTTTAGCCATCTGTGAGCTTAGTACAGGTTTAATTTATCTTACGGGACGAGTTTCTTGGCTTAAATCTGCTCATTCTTCAACTCGCTGTAGTTTCCTTTGTGTGTTTCTCAGAGTTGAGTACTTCATTAAGTTTAGCAGAGATCTCGACCAGTTGATCAATTACACAAAGGATAGCGACCTTTGCGTATCATTGGTGTCTTCTTTTAACACTGAAGTAAGAAGATTTAACGCCTTGGACATAATACCGCAAAGATGGGAAGGTTAGTCAGCTGAGGTACTCTACTACCCTCTATAATCAGCTTAGTCCATATCGGCTTCAACGCGGTCCTTACTGAGCTTCATTTAAATCTTCGTGGGCTGCCCCAAGAATCCAAAGTTCTAGAAGCTTACCGAACGATGCTTCTGTTCGAGTCTAGGCATGTGTATGTCTTTAACGATGTGAAGCTAAATAATCTATCTTTAGCCCAATGCAGATATGAAGCAAAAATTGCCGAGAGTGGCATTTCACCAGCACATTGATGTCAGAGAAAGTTGACATTAATTGTAATTATTATGTGTACGTGCTCACGTTGAGTCGAAAGGGAATTATGAAAAAGCACCAACACCATTTTCATAGCTATATCACAAATCAGTGCGGCTTTTATTGGTCGTGAACGAGTTTTTAATTTCATATTTGATTTGTGTTCACTGCATTTTGTGTGTGTTTAGGTGTGCGCGCTATATTTTTTATTAATGTCGATAAGGACAAACGCACTTAGAAGTGTCACTCTGCCACTAGTGATCCCGTTCGATATTTAAAACAGTTACAGCAGTAGTCTACGTTCCTCTATTACCGGGTGGGTCAATCGCAGTGATGCTGCCTACAGTCCATTTCTTTTATATTTTTCATTTAATAGCACTTACGTTTATATTTACTTGCCAAAATGATGAAGGATGGCAACTAGACTTTTCCCGAAATTAAACAGTAGTGAAGCAGTATATATGTTGCAGTTAATTTTAAATGCAATATGGCATCAAGTTTGCAGCGAGTGGTTAGCCTAACCTTAAATTTTGTTCACTGGCAATCTTCAAACAATATAAGAAATGTTTATAATTACGTGATAATGCTTTTCTTAAGTTGCCACTGCCCTACGTCGTTTGTATTACACACGGAATTGTTAATACAAGTCAAGCCTTCTCTCGCATGGATGCTGATCATTTTTGCCCACTTTATTGTAAAAAAGTAAAGTTTTGGGTCAGTATCAGGTCGAAATAGACTCCAGTGCTGGGTCTATGGGGCTAGTATAGTAGGTATACTATTTGTTAACTGATGGTATGTCTGTTTTGCACTACCAGTGTTCGCTCAGTTCTGTCATGTTTCTCGTGTTCTGGACCCTGTGTGATGCCTGTACAATGTATACTAAGCTACACATCCTCTCGCGGCCTTTGAATGCACGCTACCATTCAACGCAGGACAATGCACCTAATGTAATTGGCTGCTGCGCGTTCACGGTCCGGTCGCTCCTTACAGCTCTGTACTCACCCGCCACGGAGACAAGGATGCTGCGTCCAGATACCTACGGTGTTCACATACAGAACATTGTGTGCTTCGAACTAATATATGTGTGGATCTAGTACGTTTTTTCTGCTGCTGATTACCTCCGCCAAGAGGTTATGTTTTCGTCGTGTTTGTCACCAAGATAACTCAAAAGTTATGAACCGATTTGGACGAAATTTACTGGGATTGATTGCTGGGTATGTTAGGAGGAACAGATGATTTACTTTTGGTGGAGATGTGTCCATCCGTTTGTTTGTTTGCCACATTTTTGTCAATGCCATAACTCAAATAGTTATGGATGAATTGTTTTTAATTAATATGAGTTGTTTGGTATATAGCAAAGTGTAAATGACCAAATTTTGTTAATGATCCGTTTGTTCATTCGTTCGTTTGTAACTGTTTTTAATTTTATGCTTGTTAGCACAATAACTCAAAAAATAATGAATGGATCTTTATGAAATTTATAGGGGTTGTTAGTAATGTTGAAAGACATCAGTAGTTAAATTTTGGTGCAGATCGGTTTGTTCGTTTGTATGTTTGACTCACGTTTGTCATAATGTTAGTTAGCAGTTTAATTCAAAAAGTTATGGACGGATCTTCATGAAAATTGCAGAAGCTGTTATTACTATCAAAAGGCACGAATGATAAGATGTTGGAGTTTATACAAAGAAATTTATGGTTTCGGAGCAAGTTTGAATTTTTTGCTACCGTTGCCTCGCTTGGCGGAGGTATGGCTCTCGGAGTGCTCTAGTTTATATTTGTTTTCAGTTATTCATGTCATAGACCACAAGTCTGTGACTGCAGTGTCGATCTGAGTTGCTCTAGACCAGTGGTTCCCAACCTTTTTTGGGCTAGCGCCCCCCTGGCGGCCAGGTACAATTTTAACGCCCCCTGCCCGTTGCGCCAATTGCAATAAACAATCGAACACGCACTTTTTGGTATGAATCGAATCGGAATGAAGGTTAAACCGAAGTGTAAGTCATGAAAAAAGAGAAACTTAGAACTCGCCAACGCCCCAAGGGGGGCGATATCGCCCACTTTGGGAACCACTGCTCTAGACGATAGTTTCCATGAAACAGAAAGTGATTGGACCCAGCTGTAAAGTGAGATACCTCTTGCATTGTAAGATATCCCTTGCATTGTACAGTTTTATGATTACCTACCTTTAAAGCCGTGGAGTGTATGCCTAATTTACACCTATCATATCTATCTATATTATACTAAGACTCTGTAAACCTTGCTTGTTTATTTATTTGTGTTTTGTTTGCACACAGTTTCTTTGCTTTTAGACGGGAAGAAATTCGAGGGACTAGGGCACAGCCCCATTCTTTCCATGGATTCGCTCTTCCATTCGCTTGTATCTGTGATACTGAAGTTAAACTGAGCTCGGCCTCAAGAACGGGCATGATAAATTCATCGGTTCCATGGGCAATGCAACTAAAATACGCAACCTATAAATTGACGTTGGTTACAGCCTAGGTGTTGAATATTCGTTAGAGAACCAAAGAATCTGTTGATAGTTAACCGTACGGGCCGCTCGTTGACGGGCAGGAGAGGACGGCCGAGTAACAACAGGTGGTCTATGCCCAGCTAAATAACACCTGCATTTTTTGCGAAAGCGAAGACTATCACAATGGCGACCCAACGGGTCACGGGCAGTGTGTAGTATTATACTTGAAATTTGTGAACCTTGATTGCTTGTTTATTTATTTATTTATTTATTTATTTGTGTCGCGCTTGTCTGCACACAGCTTCTTCGCTTTTAGACGGGAAAAAATCGATGGACTAGGGTAGGGCCTCTATACTCTGACACAGCTTCTTCGCTTTTAGACGGAAAGAAATTTGAGGGGCTAAGGCACAGCCACCCTACCCCCCTCCAATACGTCCATGGATTAGCTCTTTAATTCGATTATAGGCCTATCTGTGATACGCATGTGGAACCAGCCCCTCGGTTGCAAGAACGGGCACGATAATTTCAAAGCTGCTACTAAGAATACAACTGGAGTACGTAACATATAAATTGAATTTGTTTACAGACTGCGTGTTGAATATTCGTTAGAGAAGCAAAGAAGCTGTTGATGGCGACCAGTACGGGCAGAAAAGGACGGCCGAATATCGTGTGGTCTATGACCAGCTGAATAACACCTGTTTTTCCGGAAACAAAGACGATCGTGATGACGACGCAACGGGTCACGGGCCGTCTAGTATTACTTTAAGTTTCATGTAGTCAGCTGGCAACTTAAATTAGCTAACAAATTTACTTGACAAATTAGCAGCGATCGCTACGAAGCCTGTGCTGTTTTTACATTTATGCAATAAAATATGACCAACTTCCAATCTAACCTATTACCATGACGATGATGTGTAGTCTCGTAGCTCAGTTATTAAGCTTGAAGAATTCGTTTCATGCTTAATCATTGGTGCATATAGCTATTAAGGCTCGGCTGGTATCACAACCATATAATGACTCTCGTCCTATGTTCAACGTCTCTTACTTATGAAATTTTTCAAGAGTGGAATGAAATCTTCCCTTCGCGTTTTTCCGCTGGAGAACTTGAACATTTTCATGTTATTAGTACCTGCCGTCGTTCTAGTTCGTTGCTTTGGATTATCGTCCTATGTAGCCATATATTGGAAGTTCATGCTCCAAATAAACGAGAGAAAGATACATCGTAGCATGCGGACGTTGTCGCTGTGCCTATCTTGACGAAGTCATAATCTGTGATGGCTTAGCAGTGCCTTCATATTTTGAAAAGCTCAATGTGTATATTACCATATAAATACTCTAAGTAAAAAAATGACTAGGCATCTCATTTCTAATATTTATGGGGTTATCTCATTTCTTAAAAGTTACTAATGCATACGACATTAATTTCATATTAGAATCCAAAGCTACGTGTCAGATATTAAAACGTGTGTGTCTGCCGCCGTAAGCTGCGTCAGAGAGCACAGTTTAGTTCTTTGAGCAACAACAAATAAATTGTTACATGTGAATACCAGTCAAATATAGAGAATTTTTCGTTTTCTCAAGTTGTTTCTCTGTATACTCAACTCATTTCTCTGTATACTCAACTCATTTCTCTGTATACTCAACTCATTTCTCTGTTTACTCAACTCATTTCTCTGTTTACTCAATTCATTTCTCTGTTTACTCAACTCATTTCTCTGTTTACTCAACTCATTTCTCTGTTTACTCAACTCATTTCTCTGTTTACTCAACTCATTTCTCTGTTTACTCAACTCGTTTCTCTGTTTACTAAACTCGTTTCTGTTTACTAAACTCGTTTCTCTGTTTACTAAACTCGTTTCTCTGTTTACTCAACTCGTTTCTCTGTTTACTCAACTCGTTTCTCTGTTTGCTCATTTCGTGAAAAGCTCGACACTGTAATTTTTCGGAATGAGAGCGTCAGAATATTAATATGCGTTCTCATGTACAAGATGACGCACCATTGTCGCACCTTGTTCATGGTCGGTCTCTCATTACCGACTATGTGTACCAAGTGTAACTGTGGTGTATATCCTATGCCGCGCCGTATGTACTAAGCAGCTTACGATCTTGACTGTACTGAAAACTTAGTTGACCCTTGAAGGCTGATGACTGTCCCTAGGCGAATGACTCATCGATCATCCTGTAAATACCATTTTATTTTAACGTTCAGAGACTGCAGCTGTTGTGTTTTTATCGGCCTAAATACGGTGTTCTTGCCTAGTTCATAATATGCAGTGTAAAGTTTGTGCCGCATACCCGCGATTGGTGTCGACTAAAATGGATGTCGTCCTGCTACTACGGATATCTGTGGGGTAAAATGTCACTTCAGTCGAAACTCAGCAACGTAGAAATTACTACGTTTTTATTGTAGGTTTTTAGTGTGTTTTTATTGTTGTCTTTAGTGAGCATCATATATCAGCATTTTCCTCAGCCCTGCGTGGAATGCCAACACCCCATGTTCTTGACATCTTTTTTATTACCATTCGTTTTCAAAAGGTACGTGTCTAAGTTTGCGCAAAGGTATTGCAGTAACTCATGAATAGCTGCGGTGTGAGCTGATCCGGGCGCGTAACACTGACGACCTCTGACACGACCTGAGCAGTCTCTGGCTGCCTGGGTAAGAGACGCGCTTCTCACGCCGCTCGTTAACATGAACTTGCCATAGATCAGGCCGCCCCCCCTCGCCTGGGCTTCCATCATCCCTGTAATGTGAGTGGGTATTGAGCTTCAATAGATGAGCGCTGTTTCCTTTGTATGCAAAGTTGGAGTTGTTTTACTGCATGTCTGTCGATTTTCATGGGGCAGCGGATGCTATATTCATTCTTCTTCTGTCGGGTTCGGCTCTTGGCTGTTACCCACGTAGGAGTAGAGATACGAAATTTGGGTATCAGCCGTCTAGAGTTATAGTTTTCCATGTTGCGCTTGCGTCACAGCGCCTTCTATATGAATACAGCTGTTGTTGTTTTCTAGGCGCTAATATTAATTTTTCCGTCCCCTGTGCACGTGACTTGGAACTGTCACACCTTATCCTGTGGGAAATGTTGACTTTCTCAGTTGTAGGCTGTGCACCGAGAGATGAAATTCACTAGGAGTCCCTTGATCCCACATAAAATTCTGAAAAGCTATATAAATATTCCTGTCCCTCATCTGTAACCCCCAGGATTCTGCGTGTCTAATACTGCCATCGCTCACGCTGTCTCGTGCCATGTAGCCTCAATACTTCCGCTCTCTGCAGACCTCTGAGCAAAAGAGGTTTGGCCATGAAGGGTATATATTTGATTGTGAAAGATGTTTACTGGCAAAAAAAAAAAACAGTACCGTATGAATGGCTGAATGGAAAAATGTCAACTTTTCTTCCAGTTTTACGGGATTTTGCCCTTGCACTACCTACGGTATGTTTGTGTGGTCCTAACGATTTCCTTGACCTATCCATATGTGGCCCAATTTGGTGCCCAAAAATTTGCGGTAACCTGACTTTTCGGCTAAAACACAGCAGCACATAGGCTATACACTCCAAAATTTCCCAATTTCCTACAACTTAATGTATTCTCCGTTTTCCTTTTACTATGCAAGATATGTTTATTTTCAAGTTGTTATTCCCTTTATGTGCAGTTACTCTCGCCTCTATTTGGCATGCACTTGCGATACATCGTGTATGCAATATCAGTTAATTCGATCATCCTATTTACTTCAGACCTCAAGAGTCGGCTTGAAATTTCGGCAGGTTGTAAAGGTCGGCCGCCTGCATCGTACAGAGCCGCTCGCCTGCTACATAGCCTATTGCATAAATTATCGCTTGCGTCAACTGTTGGCCTATCCCTATTTGCTCTCAGCTCTGTTGCAGCTACTATGCCGTAATGTTAATCGACAGTGAAATAACTAACCTCCGTGGCACAGTGGGTCCGTGAACTATGCACCACCACCCATTGTACGGCCGTGTGATGCTCAGCAGTAGGTACAGCTCCTTGGTCACTTCGGCATGGTACGTAACGTGATTCTGTGGACAAAGACGACTTTGAAAATTTGCTCCGAACACCAAATCGTGCAGTAGCCGTGCGGCATGAGCACGCCAAATAGGTATGCCTACTTACGTAACTGTGCGAGCACAGGAAGGCGTGCTGGTTTTGGTGACGTCCGGCACGCCTGACTTTTTTAGTGTTAGATCTATAGTGTGAGTCGCTCAGTCAAATGTCATCAGTTGGTTTTTTGTATTGAGCTCAGCCTCTATATCTAATATCAACATTTGTAAAAACCGCTGCCAATGGCTATTGCAACGTGCAAATTTTGCTCGTTGGCTGGCCTGGTTCTACGTTTTCTCTGCGAGATACGTTCAGCAGAGATAACAAACGTTTGTCTTAGATAGTTACTTACAGGCTTGTTCATGCGTGAGGCTTTTCGACGCGTTCTCTATGCTAATAGTCCGTATACTGTATTTTATTTAGCCTTTGTAAGCCCAATTGTATGTCTACCAAAAGATCTGCTACATGTTAGCCGTTACGTCAGTTGGTTTAAAGGTACGTCGCTATGAAGCTTTCTCTTATTTTTTCATATTTACTACAAAGTGCAACTCGAACATCTGTGCGCTTTCCTGCCGCTGAAGCATCTGTACGCTCGCCTGCCTTTTCCTGCCGTGCATGGGCTTTCCTGCCGTTTCCTGCAATTCCTTCGGAGAATTAGCCAAACGAACACGCTTTTATGTGAAGCTTTCGTTGCTCGCTAGTAATGTAAATGCCTCATATGGAATGCTTTGCTTCCATTGACTTCGAAACTACTACTTAAACGGTGGAGTTATCGCTATAAGGGTTTTCAGGACGTTGATGCTCCTCAAGGAGAATAATGAGTAATGTGAGTCATGATGGGTAGACTATAACTGCAGTGCTTCTTCTGTGCGCAGTCTATGTGTTATGATCACCTAAGTGCAACAGAACCTGGTGTACGGCCCTTGAATTTGAATGTTTGTGCTCTGGGTCGTGCTGTATGATATCGCCATACCTATTCCATGTAATAGTATTAAGCTAAACAAATGTAACAGTATTATAGTATGAAAACCTGCCTTCAGTGAGAAATAAAGGGGCTTATTTTCTTACCACTCGTCGCTCGTCTACTGCCCAATTCTTCTTCGCTGCTCCGCCTACATAGGCAGCACAGCACCGTGCGGACGCTGTCCCAGAGACGCGCTCGGTTACCCGCCGTCTGTTCGACTCGCCCATGATGGAGTGGCTCTACGCGCGAGTTCATGAGGCAACAATCGGAAACAAGAACGCGGCAATTCTCAGCGATCATTGCGAGTCGTTACTCAAACTGTTCTCACTCAGTTACTTCCTCTTAAGGATCTCGAAAAAGTTGCGCATCGCTGCAGTGCTGACATCCTCCGGCCACTGGGGCGGGTGTTGGTTACCACAGGGCCAATGTTTTCCACGACCTCTTCTTTTTTGTATTCTAATTTACAAGCGACGAAGCTAAGACAGCGCAATGGCAATTGTTGCTTTGTATTGAAGAAGCTGTTTCGAACCAGACTGGTTTCGGAAATGCCTTTGCGTAAATGAGGTTATTTGAATGCGTCTCTTCGTTCCTATATATTCAGCTAGTGATGTTATATAATCAAGTGCAGATAGCGATTAGAGTGCAGATAATAGATTATTGATGATTTTTTTAACTCTCGTATTCAGAATTCCTCCTGGGTTCTGGAGCGCTGGTGCCCTACCAGGACTGGGGCGGTGTAACCTTACGGTAATGTGGGACGCTGATTCTATTAACGTTTCCCAACGTCACCATTAGACTGTAAGCCTGCTGGTGAAGGGGTTGTCTGTGGGCAGTGCCAGCAGTCCTCGAAGCTTTGAGGAGCGTATAGGCTACTGTAGTGATCAAATTATCACAGTTTTTCCCTAAGATTGTGCTTCTATGGTTAAAGGTTACGAGAAAGATTTTATAAAGCAGTACTCAATTTATTTTTACAGATATGTCATGCGTAGATTGCCTTTTTGTCTTTTATATAGAATAGACCATAAACTCTCGCTAGGATTCATATGTGAAAAATTTCCTGGGTATAGCATGCTGCAGTTCAACATAATTTTCTCTATAGCACTTCTTCCCGATCGACCAGTGTGACAAGGGGCCGAATCTTGCTGACAGATCCATGACCTGTCGCCGCACCATCTCTAGTTTGAAATAGCGAACGGTTTTACAGCCCAACCACCTAGGTACTTGAACTGCTCTATCATACGTTCAACGATCTTCAAACCACTAGCCCCATGTTCAAAAATTGCTTCCCCACAGCATTATCTGTTGTGAATGTGTTAAGTATTTTTAGACGCTCTGTCTCGAAATCCTCTCCGGGCTTCCTCCTCACAGTTTGCACTCGGTCATCGAGTACTGCAGTAGTGGATTCGTCGAACACTACCTGAAACAATAGCAAGGAATGTATTATCGTACGATGCCAGCAGCAGCTGCTGAGTAATCAGGAAAATTGTGACTGAAAGTATTGTTTGTCAGCAGGACTGCATAGTTACCAAATTAATCAGCAATACTTTCATTTTCCGCCGTTGGTTTAATTTCATAATTTATGTGTTATTTAATCTTAAAATCACTTTCCAGTAACCTTCTGTTCACGTTTATTCGAGAAACGTCAATGTTATCTGCTTGTCGTTCACTTGTTACATTCTTAATGATTTTCTCCTATCATGAAAAGCCAATTATTTGATTTTTCTGTCGGTTCTGGGTGTAGTTTTTCTAGTACGACCACATCTTCCAGTCCTTGTTGAATCCAAATTGAGCCCTTTGCCCATGTTTTCTTCATGTTGCTAAGAGATAGACAAGAAATACTAAATTTCTGGGCAATTTCTGTTGGCGCACTTTTACTTAATAGAACCTTCATCTCCCCCATTTTACGAAGACTCAAGTAACTTAACTTCTCCTCTTATCTAACACTTATATAAAAGGCTTGATATTAGAAATATAGGACTGAGTCTCGAACTGCTCATTACAAGATATGACACCAACTCACTTGGCGAAATTTGAAGTAGCATTAAGATATTTACTTCTGTTTGATGAGATGCCCGGGTTCATATACACGACCCACGTGGGTTTCTTAGCACTGTACAGAGTCACGATTACCAACTGGTATTGCAGCATTTGTGCCTGTGAATAGTGGCAAACCCCTCTATAATAATCAGTCGTTCGTGTACATAACTTACCTCACTCTAATATTGCGAAATATCTTTATTGCTGATACATTATTAAACAGCATCTAGAAACCTTTTATCTGAAAAATCACGATTTTTGAAAAAGTCTGTAATAACTTTATCACTACCGGTACGGTATATGTAGGGTAATGTTTGTCGATTCGCTCATCCTGTTTTAAGGGCATAGCCCCTATAATAGACCCCGGAAGTTCCTACAGCCTTGTCGGCCTTCGGGACATCCTTTGTTCGCGCCCTCTTATCTTCTCTCCATTTTCATATTTTTACTCCATAATGATACGTTCTGTTCTTGTTCTTCTTTCCCAGCTCGACATACTGCCGGTCCCTTCCTATTTGTGTTGTCTGCTGCTTGTCTTAAGGCTCTAGCTTCACACGGATGCGTTCGCTGTACACGATTTTTAACGTTCTGCACCTTCGAAGAACATTGTTTATGTGACCCTGCCTGTTAAACAAAAGTCGTACATGACAAACTTAGGCTATTGAGCGCATCATGCTAGTACTTGTTACTCTCCAACTGTGTTCTTTCTAAGTAGTCAGCTTGCTAGCTAACTAGGCAAAATAGTTTTTAGTTGTCTCATGGGCTTGGAAAAGAAAGAGGAGAATCTTCAAAAGTGTGTTTTTATCTCTTTTTATTTATATTTTAATGGAGTGCAAACTGACTTTCTTTTTCCAGTCTTAACGTTTTTGCTTGCTCTTTGTAGGTAGGTGCGTGTTGTGTTATGAAACCTAACGGTAGGTAGGTAGCTGTTATGAGACCTAACGGTAGGGAGGTGTTATGAAACCTAACGGTGTGGAAAATATCGTTCAAAAAGAGCCAATCGGGACACATTGAGGCGATTGCTGCTCCTGCTGAGCACAAAAGACTAAGGAAAGCAGCTGGTGGGAAAGGTACGCACCTGTGGCATAGGTGATCGCTGCTGCCACATGGCGCCGCGCGTTCTATTGGTGGCAGGGAGAACAAATAACAAAGGCTCGTGTGATGGCCTCTGAACAGCCGCCACAACGGCTCTTCATTCTGCTTTCGACTGACGCTCATTGTGTGTTATATCCGCCATTGTCGGTTGCCGCGCGGTATGTGTACGTGTCACTTTATATGCTGCCGTATTATCGCTGTGTTGTTCCTGCTGCAGTGACCGTCGTACTGTTTCCCCACCAACGCCTTCTTTTCCTGTTGTTTCCTGCCGCAGAAATGATAGAACACAGCCTTCTTCCGCTGTTGGGTCACTAGACTAACTACATATACGGGCCGCCTGCGGTGGCCTCTGCTCGCAGGTACGCTATGTTGCTGCACTGCGGTAATGACGGTACGTTTCCAGTGTACCTTCGTCCGTCCGTTGACCTCTCTGTTATCGAGCTTTGCTCACGGTTATTCTAACGATGATAAAAGGCTTGAGTTGTTTTGTAATCTTCAGGCGCCCAGTAGGTACTACATACAGTATGTATATCTGAAGGAGTTCGCTTCATTGACCATGAACTTACACAATTATAATGCTTGCGTATATTAACTTAGGCACCCTTTGATGAGGTTAACTCTTTACAGAGAGTTGGACTTGCTGAAAATCGATGAAGATACGACTAGTGTAATTCATTCTAATAAGGATAGGAAATACCTACAATGCTAGACCTTCCAGTTTTGTATGCGCGCGAGGTCAGCGAGCTTCGTACTGCGACACGTCGTCCCCGTGACGTCTGTCGTGAACATAAAGGTGCCTCCTTGAGGCCGCGCTGCCTGCGGCGTATATATCCAGTTTCTTATGCAGGTCTTTTGTTAGTAACGCGCGCAGTTCACAGCATCCGCTGAATATGTTAAAACTGGAGGCGAACGTGATTGACACATCATGTATTGTTACCTATCTGGATGATATCCAGTGTAGCCTTTCCGTTGGAGAAAAATTAAAATCTGATTCAATGGAGCTGCCCATTTCGTCTATGCATTATCTTCTGTCAAATATCGTCGATTTATATCATGTATAGGCTATTCTCAGATGTGAAATCTTGCTCAAGAGAGATTTTTTGTGAATTAGGTGATTTCGCTGTCACATACGAAATTGTGTAGATATCCTAAGTGCACTTATAGTAGAAACTTGTACTTAAGAGTATTCTCAAGTCGAATTTAGTCAGTATTTGACACGTCACCGTTTACGGTGATAAACTGCAATGAATAATTTCCTAGATGTGGTGCAGCGATGGCTACTTGGTGAAAGCGTAATGATTGCAACTCGTATTTTCCAGAGCGTAAAGAGCAACACCGCACAAGAGACAAGTGCTCGGTCCCGGTTATTACGCTCATAAGTTGCTGCTGGCGACAGTTTCTCGACTCACGCGTGTTATTGCTGCGCGATGACGATTGAGAACGTGCTTTAGTGGCGACTTCCGTTCTGTGGATCCCCTTACGTGGCTACAGCCTTCCACCGAGTTTGTTCTTTACCTTAGAATGCAGAAAAAACCCACCTTATTGTTTCTAAGTTTTAGAAAAGAAAAACGACGCGAAAAATATAAAAATTCTTGGGAAGATATTTTGAAATGGTTGCTTGCCATTTATAGGCTGATAAGGGTATTTGCAGAGTCATATTCAGGTGCAACATGTTATATATAACGAAGATACCATGTTATTTCTAACGAGGGAAGTTGTGAAGCACCTGGATCTGAGTGTGTTACGGCAATTGTTTCGATATCCACCCGGTGTTGCTGCCTGAAGCAGTTAGGCAAGAACATAAAGTTTATTACAAGACCACCACTGAAGACTGGTCGTAAAGAAAATAGTTGAATGGGCAGGGAGTATATGAAGATAGTTTTTAAAGCCGTCTCTACTAATGATAGCTTTGTTACCCTGAGGGACTAAATTCGTAAAGGATTAGTTGCAAAAGTGGATATCGTTCTCACAGTATGAGACGCCGATAAGTGGTAGGCGGAGTCATGTTTTGAGTTAGCATGATGGAAGACGAGTTGGTTCGACTAGGTTACGTTTTGAAAAGTTCCAGACGAAGCTAGGATGACATCCCATCGCAGTATATCCTTCTTGACAGCTGTAAGCCATGGCTGAAAAAGCAGAAAGGTTTCCTGGAACTAATGCTGATATTCATGCAAGATAATGCTCCTTCCCATGAAGCTGAACAATATTTGCAATACTTACAGCACTTAGTCTCCTCTGGCTCCATTTCATGAAATGGTCACCACGCGTGTTCACCTGACTGAAGCCGGTTGGAAATGCATTGAGTATTCTGCATAGAAAGATTTGTCAAGATGGACGGCAGTTTTCAACGGCAGTTGCGCTTTAGGAAGTATTTGTATGTTCTACTGACTATATTACACTAAATGAAAAAATTGTTACCATGACGAATTCAGTGGATGAAAGGACTATTTTCATGTGGTGGATCGTGCATCCCTCATTTAGAACTTAATGTGGTCTGTCTGTCTTTTATCTTTTATTAATGAATTCAAACATATTCTGCTCATTATAAAATCCATTAATTATATCTGTTAGAATTAGTTTATTGCATTTAGTAAATGTCTGTTTTTGCATTAGCAGTGTTTTTATTAAAATTCCGTGATAACCGGGGACGAAAAAAAATGCATGCGAACAAAAATGGCCGCTGTTTCTGTACGTATGGGCAATCAGATTCATTTTGGTACAGTACCTGCAGTTGGATGTTATTGAACGAATAAAAAGTCATTCACCTGATCGAATGCTGGTTTCTTATAATTTTTTAGTATGAATCTATCTAACATTTCGTCAAGAGTGTATATTTGTAATTTTTTGCTAATTAGCTACGTACATGCTAAATCTTGCATGTTTGTGTAATTGCTAATGTGCTGAACCTGGCGTGTCAGGTTTCTGGAGACATTATCTTTATCATAACATATACAGTCGAACTACACTCGAAGCTCGTTAGTTTTCATATCGTATTATACGTTGTAGTTAATTTTACAGTTCAGTCAATTGAAACAGCACATGTGTTATAGTATGTAGCTGGGTATTGCATACGCTATATACCCAGCTAAAGTATCTAGAGGCTAGAGTCTGCTCATGCAGTAACTATATTCATCATCTGTGATGTACGTATTTATAGGTGACGTCCATCTGTTTCGGAAAAGGAATATTCCGTCTTCAATCTACCAGTAATCAACTTTTTACCGTTACTGGAAAAGTCCTCTTGTGCTCAGTAATATCAAGCTTTCTTAATTTAATAAGTTTCTTTTTGTCAACAGGAGCGAGTGTTTGCTATTTCCCAGTGGAGTACCAAGGAGAGTTTGCCACACAGTCTGCCACAACTGATGCCAGGCTTCATAAGTATTCCACGGTGAGATATTATAGCCTATAAGAATAATTACCTCCGGTAAGGAGGTTATGTTTTTTCGGAGTTAGTCAATTATCTGTCACCAACAGAACTGAGAAAGTTATGGGCTGATCTTTAAGAAATTTTCAGGAATTGTTAGGTTTGTTAGCAGGAACAAATGATTAATTTTTGATGAAAGATCTATTCTACTATTTGTTTACCTGCCTGTTTCTTGTTGCCATAACCCGAACAGTTATAAACGGATCCTGAATAAATTTGCGGGAATTGGTGGGAATATTACGAAGAGCAACTGACCAAATTTTTGTGATGATCTGTTAGTCTGTTTGTCTCTGTATTTGTTTTTACCAGTAAAATAACTCGAGCACTTATAAGCGAAACTTCTTGAAAGCTGCAGGAATTTTTGGAAACGTTGAAAGGCACAAATGACCAAATTTCGGTGATGATCAGTTCGTCTGTTTGTGTGTCTGACTATATGTTTGTCTTAGTGTTGTCAAACCACGGACCACGCGATACTTGACTGATCACCCCTCGCAAGTGAGGCTGATTGCAAATTGGTAAATCCTCAATAAAATTTGTTCCGTTCAGCGTATTTTGTACCGACTTGAAGCAAATGAAATAAATTGCCTTTCGAACGAAACACCCATGCGTGAGCACATGGCCAACGGAAAATTGCAAAATTTATTTCAGGCAATTTTAGATCATTTTGCTGCCCCCAGCTTCAATTATCGTCGTCCATAGTTGACATCTAGCTACGAACTTGTGTTTTTTGCTGATAAGCACATTTCTTGCATCACCGAGAACCGTTTACTTTTTGTCTGAGTTCGGTCTGTTGACTGGAAAAGATTTTATCAAAGTTTAATCTAATTGCCATTAGCCTCACTTGTATATTTCAGTGGGCGGTGCAGTAGCATGCAGTCCGCGGTCAAACATTACTCGGAAAGTTACGGACGGATCTTCAAGAAATTGCAGGAACTGTTAGAAATGTCGAGGCACAAAAAAACAACTTTTGGTAACGAAAAGAAATCCTGGTTTCGGGATCATTTTGAATTTTTCATTAACATTGCCTTGTTTGGCGGAAGTATGCACTTTCAGCCTGCTTCTCTTGTTTTTAGTGCTTTATCCTTTTTACTTCATATTAAAAAAGGCATAGTGCCATCGCAAAGTGCTTGTAGATGTTAAATTCATCAAACCCTGTCTTGAGTCGTGAAGATTGTCAAAATATGTTAGTTGCAGTTGCAACTACCGGTCGGTAACTCGAGTTAGCATATTGTATACTTAAGTAGAGAGTTAAGCGAGCGATCTCTGCCTGCCTCACCTCTATGCTAGTGTGGACGCTGTTCTTCCAGATCACGATACTGCCTGACGCCATTCCAGTCTGGGGTGCCTGCCACAGTAAGCTCGACCAGAATATCATTCTGCACGACAGGACCGGGGGCCGAGACTGCATGAGATGCTTCAACATCCTGCTGCGATCTCCCAATGTTATTCAGGTGAGGAGACCTCAAGAGCATCTACTTCACTTCATTTCCTCAGTATTGCGATATTGTAGTATCATCAGGGATAGGTATATTATGTGTGATGCGTAGAACTATTTGCCTGCCAGTTACTATAAGTGCCCATCTGGAGCACCTGCTGTACTGCTGGATCCTTTACTGGTGGAAACCTCCATTCGACCCCTTTGGATTGCACTGTTCTGACGAAACCTTCAGTGATAAGTAGGGCGCAAACCCTTCCTACAGGGTGACGGCTATTGCCGCAACCCGCGACAGTGGTCCGATAAGAACCTATAGCAAAAGTTAAAACGAGTTGACGCTATGTCGATCAGAGATAAATTTGGTCTTGCCACCAGTTTACAGATCAGTCAGGAACGGTTCACCACGCCATCGGGTCATTATAATGTGTACTAAATGGTGGATATGAGCACGTTCCATTTTTGAACGCCAACCTCCTTTTGTTGACAGAGGATGCGTGCCGTTACAGAAAAATTTATATGAGAATACCAGATCTAAACCTACTTAATTATTAGTGTCTTCGCTCTCGGTGTTATTTAGGGTTGCGAAGTTGGTATGTCCAAACTCCGACTCCTGGGACCAGCCAGTGTCCGACTACTTTAAAAAAAAAATAAACTTCATCACCAAGTATCTTCCGACTCCGACTTCTTAGCTAGGCGTGTGTTCAGCGCCAGCTCCTTGCTCCCAAAAGTGTCGGACTCTTCACGACTCCGACTCGGTAGCCCTGAAACTCTCTTGACCCAAGTCTGGTGAAAATTATTCGTGGTTCGCCTGTACCAAATTACCGGAATTAGACGCATGCGTGAGCGCTGAGCAGACCGGAGTTGATTGATTTTTACAAGAGGGTGTACTGGTATTGCTCAGCATCGTCTCTCTATTTGGGTCGCGCGCTGTCAATATGAAAAAACTGCAGTATGTTGCTTACAGTTGGACATCGCTTCACTCCTGCGCAAGGGCGTTATACTATGTGCCAAATACAGTACGACTCGATCAACGTTTTAATCTTGTTTTGTTGATGTGACTTGTGAAGTTGCCTTAGCTTCTTTACTTAGGTTATTTAGCACACCGTATTTTCATGCGTTCATTTTACTTCACCAGATCCTTGACTGAAGCATGGTCGCCTGTAAGCTTCTTCTAGTATTATTTTCAAAAATTCATCATTACTAGAAGCAGTTGTTCCAACTAAGTACTTGGAAATATTTAGCTACTCAATATCCGCATTTCACCCACTGTTGTATGGCTGTTCGCTGCTCTATCGCGTTTGGTCTGCGTCTGTCTCTTGCAATGTCAGTGGCGAGAAATAGCAAGAGTGCTTGTGTGGAAAGGAACGGAGGTATTGCCGTTAGAATTGCTCTGAGGAACGTTGCCGGGAAATTGGCTGGCATGCAGACGGTCCGGCGCAGCGCAGGCAAGATCGCGCCGGTCACAACCTGCATTTATCTTCGTATCTTCCTTGGGATCTGCAGAGGTCGACCCCTCGCTTCTCGTCGGCGTTTTTTGCGACATAATTCATTGTGCGGTCAAATAGTTTGGTACTTTTAATATATGGTTTTGGGGTGGCGCATTTGTTCTGCAGTTCACCTGCAGTGCTACCGCTTTCTTTTGTTTGTTGGGGCCCTTGAGATAAGTTCTTTTCTAGATTTATGCGTGTCACGATCACCGTTGCTCCACTAACTGCAATGAGGGCGGTACCGAAACTCGAAGGACTCACCACAGGTAAATATTTCGACTGTTTTCTAATACACAAGCAGAAGCTACGGCGTTTGTACGAACTACGGCTGCACTCGCTAAAGTTTCCGTTAATGCTCGGGTGGGGCGGTGACAAATCGGCCAATAGCCAGCGTGGCAGAGCGCTCAACAAAATAAATAATCATAGCGAACAGTTTCATTTCCTCTTCACTCCCCATAAAGTTACACTATTAAAAGTTTTTCTCATTATAATTTAGTTTGACACCTTCTTTTCATGTATTGAATTACTGCGTTATACATTTATGGCTTCTGATAGGAAAATCTAGCAGTCACGTAGCTTGCAGTTCAACTTATTAGGGCCAATACGACCCTCTATATAGTCTGGGCTCATTGCACAGGAGTATAGAACTGGTGGCCCTCAGTGTACAAGTTCAGCACTAAACTTCATTTACGGCACAAGTAGCACGTCGCGCGGCTCGCGTCGTGATGGTTCCGTCATCACGGCTCTAACTTTCGACTCGCTCCTCAAATGTCATGGCGCCCTTTTGGCCATTATGCAGCTGTCGTCATACGACTGAGAAGTAACTATATAATTGCAAGCTCATTTTTGTCAATGAAAGTTGTAGTTTTTACCTTGGAGCGTTTGATGAGTTGTGATTACATAGTAGTCTGACTGTCGGAATTTTCTCTGTTTTGCAGCTGCATTTCAGACATGGGAAAACTTGGGAATTTTTTACTGTCAGTACCTATTCTTTCCTCAAAGTGTGATTTTTTTTTCAAGGAGATTGATAATAATGTAAGCCAAAAATACAAAGTGCCATCGTGTTGGTGGCAACAATTATATATAAGTTATCAGTGGGTTTAGATCCTCCGCTTATATTTGAACCTCGCCCGTAGGGTAGGTAGTACAGACATGCCCAAACTCTACAGTGCTAAAGTGTAAAGGAAAATAATCTGTCGCTATAGTCTGCAGCAGAACTGCCGTGCAGCGGGCGGCGCCAAGATGATCTACTGCATCAATGTCTTCGTCGTTTATTGTCCTTTTTCATCTCTCAGGGCTGCTTCTCACCTTCGTGCTGTTTATTGTGCACTGACCTCAATTTATCTACCTTCAGTTATACTGACATGATTTTGCAACTTGTTATTAGAACGTTCGCTTAACTCAAGTGTTATTTTGATGGACATACTGCGTGTAACGTAATATTTAATTTTGAAAAAAAAATTTTAAGCGATGTTATTACGCATACGTTTGGTGTGTTTTTAAAAATAAAATTATTTCAAGGAACTTTAACATTGTTGTACAACTACATTTGCAAGTTCTTACAATTATTTTTCGGTTCATAATATCGGTAATTAAAACGATTTGTTCACTCCTAGAGTAGGTACGACTGGAGCTATAGCTAAAGTGCTGTTTGCCTAACTGGAGCGGGGGCTGTATAGGCCTTCACTTTAATGCGCCTTTCTCTTATCCAGCAAAGATGAAACAATCTGAAGCTGTAACAGTCGTGCTCTTTTAAGTTTTCAACTTTGGTGATGCTGTTTCATCTTGTTCATCATGCATTCATTTTTAATTTAACGTTGCGTAGGTACTTACCTACTATCTTCTTCCAGGCGATCACGAAGTCTCCTACGGTTATGAACTTATGGTTTTGGGACATATATCTTTTTCTCGTATTAAAAATCGGCTTATACTCTTCTTGAGCCTGGATATCTTTGCTTACTAGAATTATGTCATCTTCTGTACATCAGCTCAGCGCGAGTCTTGTTGAGGGTAGCTACAATATCAGTGCTTAGTGTAGACTGGAACTCTTCCATGGCAGTAACTAACTGGAACTAAGCCTAATCTCTACACCAACAGGTTCACACAGAATTTCTGGACAGATGTTACACTAATGAAACGGACGCCAGAGCTTCGTGCCCCACTTCGCATGCGACAGCAATGGGCACCGTCCGGGAAATTATGCTCTACAGTGAGTTCTTCTCGCAGCCATGCAGTGTGTGCGCCCAAATTTTGCATAACTGCAATACACCTCGTCAAGTTAGCTTCTTATGTGAGGGTGTACATCGGAAGGAATCTTTACGACAGATGATTGGTGTGATGTGTTGAGGGATATCACCTTCTGAATTGTGGTGAATCTTAGCAATCGATCGTGTTGTGGTCGCAAGAGCGGTTGCTGAGCTATGTTATCGCTAAAGTTATCTTTTTGTAGTCATGCTTCTTCCCGTGGAGATGGTACAGTAGTTGGCTATGTCAAGAGTAAGTAAAATTTTTGTGAATTATGAATCATTAGGCGTCATTCGTAGATGTAATAGCGTATCTGCAGTCATTGTTTTAGTTTAATTTTTGTACATAACATTCGAACTTTTTTCTCTAACCTGTAGCACGCGCATAATCGAACGCAGTATACAGTATACGTAGTTATATTGGTATGTTTCATTGCGGGAAAACTTGGGTTTCTCTGCTTTGTGTCGGCAATATCATACAAAAATAGTAATACATTTCACAAGACTGATAGAATTTGATGAAGTGTGTAAAACTTTAGGAAACCAGGAGCTTACCTAAGTTATTTAAAAAATGTTATTTCTAATGATCTTTTTGTATGCTCCGTTTGGCACGACATACTGTTGCGATCTCCCCCTCCTAATGGTCACAACTGAAGCTCATTTGTAATTTGTTAGCGAATTATTTCTCTTATAGTTTACATTTATAATTATTTCCATTAATGGAAACGATGGGCAAATAAGCCTGCTCATTTTTCGAGCGAAACAACTGAAAAAATTTAGACTTTTAGCTATTGTAAACAAGTCAACGCAGCTGTACATATCAAGATGATGATATGAGGCTATCTCCTGTGCTAGGCAGCTGCTGAATGTTTAAGCCTTCTAGCGCATCAGAAAACAAACTGACTAGGTGTTCTCTCCAATACATTTTTGTGTAGTTATTGCATATGAGATTGAAATATAGCTACGTTCTCGTCCGTAGGCCTTTGGATGGATGAGAGTGTTGTGGTTGATGCTATTTACGCTTCCCTTTATGATGTAGTGGCATGTTAGCTACATGCTATACAAACTGTAATGAAAGTATGTAGGTAGTGTTAATTGTTAAAATATTTGTGTCATTACAAATTACTGAGCAATTCCAGAAAAGAAATCGCTACTTACTATTGCACATTACCCATTGTGTATACTAAATACGCTAATACGTGGTTAATTAAAAACTATTGCATTCCCATCGAACAGAAAATCGAAGCTTCACGCGAGAGGGCACCATCGAGCGCGTCTTCTGTCCAATAAGTGGCGCTTTTGACTTTACGTACAACGTGAACGATGGCTCGGAGAGTGTCCAGGAGTGTCCTCAGTCCACCTCTTCGCTAGAAAATTGTCCGCTGGCCTCCGAGCTCAAGCTCAAGTGAGTGTCTTTTGCTCCCTGTGATGTCTTCTCTTTAGCATTATTTTACGAAAAGCATTCCGGTCAATTCAAATGCTACAAAATGTGTATACTTTTTGTATCATTGGTGTACATATAACCGAATGATTGGAAACAATGCAGCGTACAGTTTTCAATTTGCTGCACTAGATAGATAGAATTGCTTGAACAAGATTCAGTTCCTAGAACTTAAGAAGCAACTTTAATTTATTGGATTTCTAAATTTGGTCTCTACCTAATTATCGTCAGTCCATCTTCACTGTCATTTTTGCATTGCAGATTCCAGCGATGCACGTTTTCTGATATTCAGATGACCTTAAGATGCTTAGGAGACTGGACCGGCACTAACGGCAAGAAGTATCTCGCTCTGGTCGACACCACACTAGAAAAGCAGGACCAACCACGCTATCGCTGTGCTGTGAGTTGCTAGAATTATTCTTATTGCTGTTATCATTTTGTTATCAGCTTCTAGTCATGGCATTTGTATGGGTGCTTACCTATGTAGCAGCTCTGTGTATGGTACCTGTAGTTACTACGAATGTATCCTAACAAACCTTCCACAAACACTTTAAATATGCCCTCTCGGATCGGTGGCTAAACCTCCAACAAGGCCATGAATATAACAAGGTTATGGAGTCGGAGTCTGTACGAGTCTGACAGTCATGGGTCCAAGTAGTCGGAGTCCGACACAGGCTGGACCTCACTATTGTCGCACTGCGCCACTAGTTCACCACGATCGCATAGTTTCACTGGATTATTACGCATCCAATTTCCGGCTGATGATGTAATAGCTTGCTGCTGCTGCTACTGTTGGGAAAAGGAAGAATATGAATGTGGAACGCCGCCACCTTTTCATAAGCAAATGCTCACTACTTGCACGCATTTTACTCGACTTGTTGATTTCTGCCCCACACACCGTTCAATTTAAACGTATTCGGCATATTTTAGATTGGAGTTTGAAGCAAATTATATTCATACGGTAACACTGCATTGCTGGACTTCGGTACAGGAAACAGTAAGTCCGAAAGGTAGAATTTTTCTTTACTTTTAAATTCCATTCGCCAGATGAAAACTTATAGTAACTGAGTAAAATCCTCGGAATATAGATCTAGAAACTTATTAGGGCCTTGCTACCACCATCAAATTCATAAGTACCTAGCTACTGTAATTTTAAAGAGCTGTCTCTGGTGCAGAACTGTGGTAGCGCGTGCCCCCAGCAATGCGTCACACTTAGGCCCTCACTCTCGCTGGGGGCTGGTTTCCCTCAATTAAGTGCAAGTTCTACTCGTTTGTACCCGGAAGCCTGCATACTGTAACACGACGGTATCGAATATTAGTAAACTGGGCTGTGGCGCTTGCCTCTTGCTAATAATTACATTATATTTTGGCTGAAATAAAACATGCCGTACTATAGATGCCAGGTGGGGATTTTGGCCTAGGTTTTGGTCTAGATAGGTGCATGATACGAATACAGTACATCATTTAGACATAAATATGAAAATTCAGGTATCAATGTGTAAGTCACTTTTACTTCCGTCTGCCCCTGAAGGACTAGTCGGACTCTCTTTTACTGAAGGTGCTCGCTCTATCTTTACAAAGAGATATGCTTTGCGGGAAGCCAGGTTGGTTCGGTCGGACCGTGGCTTGCAAGGTGTGTTATACTGCATACCCTAGTTCAAATCTATCGGCTGCAGTTGGTGCTCGTGCTGGTACTGTTAGGACAACAGACTTAACCCCCTAGTGCTGGAGATTTTTGTTTCGACAAAAGTGGTAGTTATTATCACAACTGTGACGTAACTATTAGGGCTCCTCTAACCACCTAGTCAGATTTCTAATTATGAAGTTTGCGAAGCTCCAGAATAAAATTAAAATCTATTATTGCCAAACAAGTTTTTAATGTTTGCTCACGAAAAATGTAATTTCAGATGTACTCCGCTGACGAGGAGACGGGCGTGGTGCATCTGAGCTTCAGTGTGGACGCGACTTGTAACAATCAGCTGCAGTCGCCGTATGAAGGATATGAGACGATGGTGCTCACCCCCCGGACCGTCATCCAGCCTCCTAATGAAGTGAAGAGCCACGCCTGCGTCTTCCCAGACTGGGCCCGCGGCAAGTGGCAGCACCTCGAGGTAAGTTTATCACTCCCCGTCCTTCTTGTCTGCTGTTGGAAAACTAACTTGAGATGCACCGATCATGATAATATGGAAACTAATTTTTTACTGTGATTATAAGTGCTATATATTTGCTTTGTAGCTAAGTTTTCCAAGTTCCTTCTTATCAGACGATGTCACTGTTTATGCCGGCCATAACTGACTTGATTAAGCTGCTTACAGGACGTGCGTCATGTGTATTGAGGGGATATCCCTTTAATGTTGCCATGAGATTGCGTGTGCGGAGAACTTAATACGCCGTGTTGCCCCGTGCAGATCTTACGGCACGACATCAGGCTGCAGGACCCAAGGTCGGACCGCATCTACCAGATGGAGTGCCTCTCGCAGCACGCACCCCATGGCGAGCGCTATGCTGTCTTCTCCAGAGACCAGTGGTACGTCTGCACGCTTACTATTTGGCAGTACTAACTTGTGGGCATTTTCGCTTTTGGTTATTATACATATAGTACCAAGTGCGGCTGATTGCTCTCTTTTTTTTTTTTTGTTTTACTGAGGCAGTATTGCGAGTAGAATATCATTAATCCAAAATAATAATAGAAGCCTATTGGTTACTGTTCATGCCTTTCCTGCTCCACCTGCCAAGCTGTGCTAGTATGACTAGAAAAGCTAGTTCTAAAATTTTTATCGCCTAATAGCGGTTGCTTTCGTAAATTACAGAAGAAAGCACGAAACACGGGAAATGCGAATTTTTCTTGGCCTAGATGTCGGATCATTGAACTGTTCGAGACGGATCAAATGATTATGACATATTTTATATCTCTCTATTATTGTATCCTTTTTACTGAACTTCGTGGAATCACGGATATACGAGTAGCTGAAACAGCCGCGTTCTAAGTTATCGATCTCTTATTGTAGCTTCAGTTGTTTGTTGCTGCACAACAGCTTCTCTCTTTATCAGTTATTTCTATGACTTTCCGAAATCCTGTGAGCTGAAAGATTTCTACATGTGACACTGCACAAACTGCAATTGTGTAAAAGCCTTTCTCAATTTACTCTCATGTAACAATTTTTCTATTGTTTCATGTCTACTGGCGTTCCGGTAAACGAACCAAGTAGTTATGCCGCAGCCGCTTTTGATAGTTTTCAGTGTCTTTCGTCTTTTTAATAATGAACAGCGAGGATGCTCGTAAGAGCCCAGAGAGCATTCGTGACATCGGTACATTCGGTACCGAAACATTTTTATTTTTTGTAATGCCCACTAGTAGATGCTCTTGAATAACCTCGAAAACCCATACCCGCACGCGCCTCGGCTGTTGCTTGCATTCAGTAGTGACCCGGCGATATGTTTAGACGACCATTTTAATAGGTTCTTTCTTTATCTCTTCTATTTATTAAACCAGGAACTTCACCCGTAGAACGCTGGCAATAGTCTGTTTAGTCAGTGCCTCGTTGTTGTTGCTGTGCGGTGCATTAGTATACAAATAAATAATAGATCTTAGCTAGAGTTCATTATTGACACTATGACTCGGTCGAATGTAAAATACCGTTCTCTTTTGTACTCACTTCGAAGTTTAGGGCTAACTAGGAAATGTAGTGGAGTCACCAATGAGTGTTGTACCTTTGTTTCCTTGTTGTGGCGGTGGACCATCGTACCCGTACGGCCTCGCAGTCACGCATGTGGGAACAACCTTCTGTGTAACGCCTCTCGTAATAAATTTCCCTTCTCGTTTATGATTTACATCATTTATCATTGGTCGCTCAGACGAGATGCTTGATAGGAACGTTTGACCTGTAGCTATGTTTCTAATTTCATTCGATTTTACTAATTGCTAAGTGTTCCCCTCAGGGGGCATAGGATGGGCCATAGGGTTAGGCTAGTTTAGGTTCGCCCATTTTATGTTATAGGGAGCAGCGCACTTAGGGGGATCCTGTAGGTTACCTTAGCCATTAGCTAGGCCTTCGGGACATCTTTCCTGCCCACTTTGCTTCCTTCCACTTTCATACTACTTCTGATCTAACTTTCGCCTGTTCTTCCTCCTCTTTTTCAACTTGTTGTTCCCATGCGCGTTGATCCTGTGTGGGAACACCTTCGTGCATGTGTTTCCCGTTTTGTCGACATACTATACGTCCCTTCCTTTTCTTCTCTTAGAAAAGCTTAGTACTTATTTAGGGAGGCCTAAACTTTCTTATAGTACTAATACTCCTGCTGTTAATTGTTGTTTGTTTTACGAGGGTGTGTTATACAGTATACATATCCATTAGTGCCACAGAAAAATAACTTCATTGATAGGGAAAATTTGCGGTTAAGCTATTTGAAAATTAAAAACAAAAAAAGACCCTAGGGGATCTCTGGTGTACTCATGGTCCGCTAACAACTTCACATGGCTGTGCATAAATCGTTCAGTGCAGTAATAATGGAATTACCTTCTTTTTTTTTCCAGCGGCCGCGAGGAGTTTACGTGCATATGGATAAAGAAGCGAGCTGTCAACGTCATTGAATTCCAGATGTGTAAGTTTGCCTTCTTCTAGTCATGAATTTGTTTTCTGAATATGCTTTTTTATTATTACTTGCGCTCTTCGGTCAGTCGTGATATTTTCCAGTTTCTTCCTGTACTGGAGCAGAAGACTGCTGTTCACCTCTTGCTTGTGCTTTCCATATTGCTGAATGAAAGCCTCTTAATTTACCAGGTGTGCGCGTATATGCACGTGAGAGCCTGTACACTCGCTAGTCATTAGAAGCGCTTGCGCAGCTAATCTTCCGAGCATTTTGTTGAGTCCTCGTAA
Organism: Parhyale hawaiensis; assembly: GCA_001587735.2. Lineage (NCBI taxonomy): Eukaryota > Metazoa > Arthropoda > Malacostraca > Amphipoda > Hyalidae > Parhyale > Parhyale hawaiensis. Next base: position 26,580,045 of record LQNS02015106.1, on the reverse strand, counting down.
GCACAGCTTTGAGTTCACGAAAAAGGTGTTAAAAAATGTTAGCCGTCAGTTCTGTTTGATCAGTGAGTGCCTTTAGTCAAGTTTCGGCTATCTCTTGTAATTTAGATGGAACTGAAGCTCCGAATTCTTTGCAAGTATGTGCTATTTAAATGGTCGCAGAAACACATTCGAACGCGAACGTGATGAAATTCGTTCTTTTGACCAGCGTGTGTACAGGCTGAAAGGTAGGGCTCGTAGTTGTGCCGTGCCCTCTGATGGCGCCGTGTTCTGTCTTGTCTAGAACGATGTACCTACGTGACACTAGTTACCGTGCCGCTGATCATACCTGGCATCCCCTCAAAGCACCGTCTGCAACAACAGTTTGCAATGCGGTCCATCGCTGTAGTAACCGGTCTAAATGATATATGCTTTTCTCAGTATAGACAATCTTGTGACCCACCTACGCCGAATGAAATCTCTAACTTGCATCTATTGTACATATGTTCTGCCTCTGCCATTTTGCTGTACCGTAGAATATATGCATTATACAAAGGTAGCTTCAGCGGAAGAGCACTGCCTTGTCTAAAGAGACGAAAGTATTCGAAAAATTTCGTTCATATTTCAAGCATGCAGTTACCAATGTGCTTGGCTACTAGCTGTGCTGGTATTAATTATGAATTTACTTTGACATCTGCTGAATGTTGTCGATAGGTTATGTTTCCTGAATTATTGTCGCTGTAAGAATTTTACTGCAGTTTGCTTTGTTTTATTTCAGTTCCCGTACGACGTAGTGTGTTAGTTTCTTTGCAATCTTTGTGATGAATAGCGTCCGTGAGAACCTCTTGATATCTTTTCTTTCACCGTAGTTTATGAGATCCTGATAAGTTTTCTTTTGTTCTTTGTATGAAACCATGAGTTTTTATTAAAAGTTTATGTATTGTAAATTGATGTTGAGTAGACACAGAAATCACTGACTGCTCGTCGCTTAGAATCCACAAAGTCCATGCGATCACATGTTACATCCTACAATAATGATTATCTTCTATTGCAGCCAAGTATCCCAGTGACCACTACAACCAGTCGCAGCTCTGTGCCGACGTCATGTTTGTTGGTCAAAATTGGAGCACAGAAGGCCGTAAGTCTTTGTTTAAGTTTATTAAACATTTATTTATTAAACATTTGTGTCTCCACAGGCGGGAGGTGTTCTTGGATTATTATATTACAGCTTACGTTAAAAATTGTGTGTACAGTAATTTGTTAGAAATATTACAGCTATATATTCACAACCTAATCGATATGGCTCAG
>LQNS02015106.1:26550874-26562224 GCA_001587735.2 Parhyale hawaiensis | reverse complement strand
ACTGTCCGTTTCTCACTTTCAGCGCGAAAACAGCGTTTCGTGGTCAAATTTTGCCCTTCGTGGTGAATCCCTAGGGAAGCACTGTGGTGACGACTGATAATGTAAACGGGGCTTTACTGTCATATCTCCGGAGTTTGTAACACTTGTGGCTCGACCGCAGACACCCTTCTTTGGTAACACATTAAGGCTGCGTAGCGTTGAGGGGGTGTCTCAATCGACGGAGATACGCGCCACTTGCAGCGCAAGGGTCGAAATGTTGTGATCTGAGCACCTCAAGACGTTGCAGACGCTGCGCGTGTGGGTGCGTGTGTGCAACCGGAGTCTCGTACGACTGTGTACAACGGAGAAATCATTTCTACAACTAACAAACTCGAAAAAATATACTGCAATTGTGTTTTCCAGAACTTTCCAGTGTAGCACTCACTGAGTTTACTTCAGCGTCCGAACATAGCGAGTTTAAAAGCAGTACTGTAAAATCTCTTCAGCAATGGCGGTGTGCAAGAAAACCACTTCTTCAGAGACAGCTAGGGATGCTTGTGTTGCTTGGAGCAAGTTAGATTTCACTGTCACCAGGAGTGTCTATTGTGTATAGCCTATTATGCGCCTAATTTATTCTGCAACAGTAATGTGGAAGGTGATGTCCCATTTGCAAAGTGCTTCTTGATGACTACGAATAAGGATTAGGGCTCAGTTTTTCATTCACCCGTGGGCTATGTGGACCATGTACAGTATGATAGGCACCTGTAGTAGTAGCGTGGATTGTGTATTTTTCTGCATTTCTGGTCAGCTAACAGTTAGACTCCTCCTGTACCTCTAAACAAGATCTCACGTCTTTAGTAGCTGTTACGGTTGTATGGAGCTGATAATGAACATTATAATAGTTCTTGTGAAAGTGGCGTTCTATTGAAAAGTTTAGAAGGGGTGGTAGTACGATGGTTTAAAAAAAATTACGAAACTTATGTAAAAGTATGTGTGAAAAAGTGAAAATAATTTTATGGTAAATACTTATAATTGAAGAACCCGCATTCCTGAAATATATACATGCACTTGAAAGTAAATTTAGAGATTGCGCTCTGTTGAATGGACACATAACCGAAGAATCAATTACGTCCTATTAACTAAACTATTCTTTTATTCTTATTCAATTGAATATAGATTGTGTATTTTGCAACTAACGACATCGCGTTGTAGACACTCTAGTTTCATGCAGTAAACAGTACATATCTCGTGCCGTGGGAGGTACTCCGACGTGTCAAGTTTACTTAGTTTACATTGAAATATGTATCGGTGTGTCGGTAGCCAGCAGTACCTATGGTCAGTGTGAATCCGATCTTCTGTATTTTATAAATATTTGTTTTTTGCTTGCACGGTTGTATAATGAATTATTTGGTTGGGTAGTTGAGAGCTTACCCGTAAAGCAGCTTCTTTCGGTAGAATTATGTCTTCTAGTGCCGATATTATTCAAGGTTCTTCAAATGAATTTGCTGTATCTTCGAAGTTTCCTTTGATAGAGCAGTCAAAACGCTCCTGTCTTACTCGCAAGATTATGAATTTTATTAGTCACTGCGAGACACCTTACTAACATTTGCTGACGCCCGAATGTTTTTCTTATTTGACTGCGCATTTGCGGCTATAGCGCTTCATTGCAGCTGTTGCGGTGGTTAAACTGGAAACGTAATAACCTACTCTAATGTCATTCGTATTATTGTTGCTCGCAATCGGTGCTGGCTAATAGTGTGCATTCTCTCATATCAAGCGCACGCTGGTGTTAATTCGTCACCAGTTTATTAATGAAGGTGTAGCTGGGGTGGTCACATTTGTAAAATGATAATAATAATAACAATAATAATGAAGGTGTAAAACTGCAAATGTAGCATTTGTATTATTTTAGCTCCAACACTCATATTTTTGTGAGTAATTCACGAACCGTTAGCGCTGATGCTTGTGGATGGTGGAAATTTTCTTCCATGTAGGTTTATTTTATACTGTATATCAGTTACGTTATCTAATATTTCGCCACTTCGATGTGCATTTTTGTTTTATAATAATAAGCAACTCAAGGCGATGATGGGTTTTTGAACTGGTAGATTTTTTAATTGTATTTGATTTGGCCAAATTGTGTGGATGAATTTTGAATAAGATTTTATACTTGAGTATTTTCCCGAAACAACATTATTATATTAGTATTTTCATTAAGGTCATATGGACTGGTATTACCAACAGAACAAAGTTCTTCATATGCAGAGGCCTGAAAATATCGTTGTTGTCAAATGTAGCAGCGTAAGCAAACGTTTTGTTAAGTACCACCGCTACTTTAACGTTTTGTTAGGTACCACCACTACTTTATTAGGTACAACCACTACTTTGTTAGGTACCACCACTACTTAAAAGAAACTCAGAGAATGTTGCCAAGATTTAGCCTTGTAACAGTTTTTGAATTGCCGGTAGTATGGTTTGCCATGACCATCGCTGAGCCCATCGTTACCTGTACTGTTATCAGTAGTTTGTTAGTAGTTGCATTAGGGTAATTGTTCCACTCGGTAGACTTGGTAAATTTTCCACTGGTTCTTCAATGGTATGATTTGGCTGTTGCTCTATCACCGCTGTAGGGCTGCTGGCAGGTGTACGTCTCAGGTTAATGAAGAGGCCACGCTCAATATTTACTGTATGTATTGCTTTGCTCCATGTCCATAGTATTTATATGTGTATATATCGCACACTGTACATAAAATTATTGTACTTACGTCTGTGATTTGTTGGTTATATTTCTATTTGTTGTAGCGCTTGTATTAAATAGACCGTGGTTCTATCGACACTTTGTTTCATTTCATGATATCATCAATAAGAAATTTTGCTTTGGAAGTACCGAGAAATAGGTCCGAAGTGGCTTTTCTGATGGGATTAGGCGGTCCACCGCTGTTGATATCTTCCACTAGTTCCTTTGCACGTGACGCTTGAGCTCCAGGAATCTCGTACTTCACAGTCGGGCCGTCGGCCTCCAGCACGTTGGAGGAATTTTGCTCGGAACGTGAACTTTCCGGGAAGCTCGCTGCATCCGCCATGGAACTGTGCGAAAAAGTTGGAGTATGTAATAAGTTTTGGAAGCGATGAGAAGTGCTGCTCATTGGGTTGCAGTGCAGTAGCGGAAGTTGAGAGCTGGATTTAATGACGCTCAACTTTTCGAAAAAGCTTTTTTGCTGTTCTATTTTATAAAATTCGTGGCTGGTGCTGAAGCTTTTCCAAAAATCAGTAGCACTATTTGCTTTTAAAGATTCAGCATCCACGCTTGAATTTGTTTTCATTTCCGTCGCGTAAGTTACTGGCGAAACAGATACATCTAAAAATTCTCTCAAACTTTCACATGTTTTCACTGAAACGTTCTCCTGAGAGCAGGCTGCAGCCGCCCTCGTGTCTCCGTTGACTTGACTCACATCGCTACTGTCAGTTTCACTCTGTAATTCAACAGCAAGACGCTGTTGGTCAGCTGAAGCATGTGGACTGCCATTGCTCGCCGGGTCTTCATTAAACTCGAAGTGCTTCCCTTCACAAGCCGTAGCCAACTGTTGAGAAATGTCTTCCTCATTTTCTTTCGGTGGGCAAGTTGGGTGCAATTCAGCGTTGAATTTTTTAAAGAGTTTCATATTCTCACAAGAGCCGAGATTTTGAATAACAAATGTTGGGGGAGGCGGCCGCTGCCTGCGCTTGCGCCGGCGGTAGTTGCCATGTTCAAACATGTCGATGCAGGAGGGATCCATCGCCCAGTAGCTGCCTTTGCCGGGACTGCCTTTTTCTCTGGGCACCTGCAAAAATAAACTATTTCACCATCTTACAGCGAATACAATAGGCTTTGATTGTGCGTGAATTTAATACACCTTTACTTCATGTTACGGGCAGTCTGTTGAGGATACGGGGAAACTGGCTAGGTGTCCAGATAACTCAAATGGCGAAATGCTTTTTGGCTTTGCAAGCCAAACTTTTCCCTGACTGCGCACGAGATCACAATGCGATATCATGCACTACGCACACACTGGCACTGACCAGTATTGGTGACGTGGACGATGTTACACTCGTCACGTAAGTTATTGTGACGCCAGGAGGCTCGTGTAGGTTACCTCAGCCATTAGCTAGGCCTTTCGGGACGTCTGCCTTTCGTGCTCACTTTGCTTCCTTCCGATTTCAAACTCCTACTTGCCAATGCTTTATTCTGTTTTTCCTCTTCTTTCCCGACTTGCTGTTCCCATGCACGTTGATCCTGTGTGGGAACACCATCGTGCATGGGTACCCCGTTTCTATCGACGTACTATCTGTCCCTTGCTCATTCCTCTGTGATATCTTTCCGCTCGGAAACGGAGGCTTAAACTTGCTGACTATAACTAACATAAGTAAGTTCTTGTTGCTGTGGACCGCCAAACAGGTTACCCCTTCTAAAGACGGGTACACACGGTAGTCAAATGAACGAGTATTCACAGCTGTGAGTCCGATTGCCATGCTGTGTTGTCCACTGAGATGGCATGAACGAGCAAAGGTCTCTCAATTCTATGTCCTTCAAATTTGACCAATCTCATCATGAGAAAACTGACTTGGCTAACATTTATCACTAGTATGGACCGTAGGCAAGAAGTGGAGCGGATGGGTGCTTCGAACTTTCTCTTCACGAGATGCAGACACAATGCTCACCTTATGGAAACAACTAATACTACCGAGGATTGAATACTGTTCACCTCGTTGGATGCCAAGCAGACGGAAAGACTTAGAGCGCCTTGAGGCTATCTAGCGATCGTTTACTGCCAAAATACGGGGCATGCAAGATTTAAACTATCACGAAAGACTTGCTCAACTACAAATGTACTCCATTCAAAGAAGATTCGAGCGCTTTACGATCATATATGTCTGTAAAATTCTTGAAGGCATTACTGTCAACGTCAATGGACGAATTCAGGCCAGACACTCAGACCATATTGGTCGCACTTGTGACGTGCGAATTCCGATCAAAACTGGTGGTGACGCAATGGTCACAAAGTATTCTAATAGTTTCGCGGTTTGGGGGCGAGATTATTCAACAAAATGCCACGTCGCATCCGAAATGTCACCGGTACAGAGACTGTGAAATTTAAAAACTTACTGGACGCATACTTACTGTAGGTGCGAGATAAACCTGTTGTAAGCGGCTACGTGAACTGTGGGGATAACTCGCTGTTAGCCATCCCGCTGGTCACGGACTGCAGCATCACCTCTGCGCAAGATGGGTTGTGTGCATAACGCAACCTGGACCTCATCCGAAGTATCATCAAGGTAATCAAGGTATTGGTAAAAACGCAGTTGTGTATACGAGGGCTGAACAAAACATTTGGACAATTAGCTGAAGGCACTCATTCTGTAACTTTCGTGTGAACCCTCCTCAATACGTCACACCACTTGCAATGCACCTGCAATGGAACATCCGTACATATGAGAAGCCTTTTGTGAAGTGACACTGGCGTATTTATTTGGATTGAAACTCGTGCTGATACCCATACGCTACTTGATACTTTGCCTTAACTTAGACGAAATATCCCCTCAGGGGGCATATATAGGATGGGCCATGGGCGATAGTGTTTGGTTTTTAATAAAGACTCGCCCAGCCTACATTGAGGCGTGCGCAGACGAACGACTTCTTCGCTGATTTCGACGGGACAGTACTGTAGGTAGATCCAGCTTGCTGCAACATGTTAATCCACACACAGCAGCGAAAAGTACTTATTGTGTCAATGTTTTAAGGTAAAATTATTGCGAGTTGCACCAAAAACAAATGGTAAAAGTTAATTTAACAAATTTCGTTGCTTGTTTATACGCCACTTTTTCATGCACTGTGCATACAACTCTGCGACTGAATGTTTTGAACGATATTGTAGCATCTACGCGAAATTTTGTCATTTTTTCAGCTGACCATTATTATTGTAAGCTAGTGACGAATTCATTTTATTCTTTTGACATTGCACTTGCAATCACCACCATTTAAAGTAAAGCTTAAAAAAACGGAGGTGTTGCATACCGTAGTAGTAAATAGGTAACGGGAATACTGAACTTCTAGTTGCTCGAAGGCCGCGAAGAAGATTGGCCTAGTTCCATCCTGCTGAATTCGCTCCTTAGGGAACTTTTTGGCCCAGTCTGGTAGTGCAGACGTTGGCAAAATACCACTCTCGGCAATTTTTGCTTCTCGTCTGCATTGGGATTTAAGGGGAGAGGCACCTGCAGGGGAACCTTATATACTGTATATATGTAGGATGACTTAGCTTGGTTATATCTTTCGTGCCCACTTTATTTCCTTCCGTTACCATACTTTTACTGATGATTCTTTACCTGTTCATTTTCTTCTTTCCCGACTTGCTCCCATGTGCATTGATCCTCTGTGGCAACACCCTCAGTCATGGTTTCCACGTTTCTATCGATGAAATGTATGTCCTTTCTGTCTTGCTCTTTGCGATCACCGTTGTAGTGGAGGCTTAAACTACTCAATGTAAACTTCCTTCCTATCGGAAATATTTGCTACACTAGAATACTCTCCGCGTTTTAGTGTTTTTTAAAGAACGTTTCTTTTTAGTACAGCAAACTATCATTCGCAGTGTGTTCAGCAGAGAGTTTAGCCTTTGAATAAATAATAGGTTACAGTGAATATAACTATTTTTTCTCTTTCCAGATAATATTTAAAACTTTTTTAATGGCCTGCAGTGATTTCATACGTGTGGCAATGGAATGGAGACAATACTAATTGAAAGTACACATACAACCGAAAAATTTCCAAGAACATCACTTACAAACACTATCAAAATTTAGCAAGACAGTGCGCGACCATACATACATTCAACTAATCCTCTGTTCAATGAAGCACCGAAAAAATTAAACTTGAATGTTGAAATTGTTCACCAGCCTCCAAACAGTCCAGACCTGAATGTACTTCACCTCGACTATTTCGATTCCATCCCTTCGACAGTTAATAGCTCCTCGTTGCGTTAAGGAATTAATTGAAGCAGTGAAAGATAGCAGTGAGGAATTACAGGATCAATATTTTCCGTACTTTGCAGCAGTCAATGGAACAAGTTATTTTGCTTGATGATTGCAACAAAACTATTACAGGCTGCAACATTTGTCAAAAGTACACCTAGAAAGACAAGGAATTCTTCAAATTCAATTAAGATCTCAGGAGAATTGAAGATTAACAGGGATTCAGTACATATAACCGCAAATATTTTTATTTCTTTATGCATTATAAATTTAAGGTATTCAATTACAGATGAAGTTTATCCTTTTACTATAGCCTGTATTTCCAACCAACTGCAATTTAGCAAAATTGGTATGGACCAAATATCTCCGACCCGAGGCAGTAATAAGAAGAAATATTATATTCACCACATTAAAGGGGTAAATGAATGCATAATACACCTAGCAGTAAAGAACAAACCTAAACTAGTCCAATGGTGCTCGACCATGTATACGTTATGATTCCTCTTCACCCTACGTCATAATATCAAGCTCCTCCCCCGTTTTATAAACTTATCTGCTTGCTCTAGTACATTCCAAACAATGCGTATACAACACTGAAACCAATTCTTGTACTTGGAGGTCCAAATCTACATTGAGTAGTTTTTATTATTCTGTAATAAATGGCTGGTATAAGAAGTTTTTCTTTAATTCGACAAACAAAGAGTTCAAGAGTATCAAGAGTCTGCCACTCCATGGTTCATATGACCCTCCCTAAACCCTGATAATAATCTGACACAGTAGGCCAGTTTTGCAATCTCAGTTGCTGCCCATCCAAGACAGCTACTAGGTGACGACCAGTCGAACTACTACCTTTATGAAGCAGTCGTTGAGGCTGAGGTTGTGCCGTATGCTGTTCTGCCATCCCTGCCGGTTGTGTCTGCAACAACAAAGGTTGAGTTTATGCTTGACGGTCATGTGACTTTTACGACAAATTCAGCAACACCGCTGTGCAAAAGAGGGTATCCGGAAAAAAGCCCCGGTAGGAAAACAGCCACCCGGAAAAAAAACCCGCTTTCTCTTGAATCTATATGAGAGCTCTATTCATTTGAATACAGCATATTTAAGCCAACTAAACGATATTGTGCTAAGCTAATTTCACCAAGCATTTGAGGGTGCGAACCTGGGTAGCAAGAACCCCTGAAATAGGTTATGTGAGGTTAAGTTCGATTTAGCTAGGTGAGCGTAGGTTAGGTAAGTTTAGGTTAGGTGAGCTTAGGTTAGTTGACGTTAGGTTAGGTGTGTTTAGGTTAGGGTGTTTAGATTAGGTGATATCAGGCTAGATGATGTTAGTTTAGGTTAGTAAGGTTAAGTTAGAATATGTGCATAGTAGCCCAATTTTTACCATTTTTGGAACTTTTCTAAGTCCACAAATTGTGTGTCTCGGGTTAGGACTATCCAGGAAGCAAAGAGCTAATCGGGAGGACTTACGAGAAACTAGCATCAAAAATCAATGACGTCAACATCGGTGAACGCTCCGGCTGAGCAGCCTATGAGTATTCTGATCTATTTCGTCAGAAAAGTCGTCGTCAATTGCGAATTTCATCCCCTTAAGCACATAAATAAACGAAGAGAATATATACTTATTGAATAATAATCAGCTATCAATAGAAAATTGCAATGGAAGCTGGTGGAAACTTTCACAGCTCTAGAGGCAAAATCTTGGCCTGTATGCTGCCCTGATTTAACTTCATTGAACTTCATATTCAGTTCACAGTGCTCTTCACAAAAGATATTTATCCCCCGCGAACGAAGTGAGAAAGGTGATGATGTTTTCGTTGAAGATTTAAGTATGTTTGCATATATATATATATTTGTATATTTGTCTGTCCACCCAATAAGTGCTCGAGAGAGTTGAGCAATCATGATAACTTTTTGTAGGGAGTTTGGTGGATTGACCTACATGTGACCCATGCCAAAAAAACTAGTCCTAGCTGGCCATAAAAAACGACGGCGTTAAATTTTCCTCCAGCGGGTCGAATTTGCCTCCACCGCGGCAGATGGTCTCACGCCACGAGGCCTTCCATTTTTATCACCCGCGAACAAAGTGAGAGAGGTGATATTTTTTTCGTTGAAGATTTAGGTACATAAATTTGTGTGTGTACTGTTTATATTTACGTATATTTGTCTGTCCACCCAATAAGTGGTCGAAAGAGTTGAGCCATCTTCATGATTTTTTGCAGGGAGTCTGGTGGGCTGTCCTCGATGTGACCCATGCCAGAAAACTAGGATTAGCTGGCAATAAAAAAGTGACGGCGATGGAATTTGCTCCCATCGCGGGTGATGGTCTTACGCCACGAGGCGTTCTAGTTTCCTATGTTATTATTAAGAGTGCAGGTGAGCGCAGTTTAAGCCTTGTTTTTTCCTATGTTATTATTGAACAGCTAATCTCTGTGAAGGAATGGGGCTGTGCTGTAGCCTCGTTCATTAAAAATGACTTCGTTGAATTTACCCCTACCGTGGGTGATGGTCTTATGCCACCGACGAGTTCTAGTTAAACATATCACCGTATTGTTTCGACTTAATTCATTCAATCTCTCGCTCGTGACTGGCTAGCTTCGTGAGTTGCACCCATACACTAACCACAGAAAAAATATTGCCTTCAAATTCAGAATGTTTGAGCAATAACTATGCCTATGGTCTCTCTTGCATCAAGAATATAACACTGCCTATATTTTTGGTAAGGCGCGACCCCCAACTACATCCACTCGTCGTTGTGACGTCATTTAGCTACATACATGTGGTCACAGCTAAGTTTTATTTTAGTCCCATTGTGTCCTCCCGTTACACTCTTTGCTTCCTGGGCCTATCAGACCAAAATTGCTTATATGCGAAGAATTGGGGGATGACAAGGATTCAAACCAGTAGGAAAGGTTAGGTGGGCGAGGCCTGGTTTTCTCTAAGCCACAATAATAAAAAACCTAGAGGTCAAGTTAGCTGAAGTTAGGTTAGGTGAGGCTAGCACATGATAGACGAGGTAATGTTAAGTGAAGCCAGGTTAGAAGAAGCTAGGTATTGTTAGTTTACAAGAAGCTAGGTATAGTTAGGTTATAAGAAGCTAGGTATTGTTAGGTTACAGTTGGTTGGGTTAAGTTAGATGTGGTTAAATTAGGCTAGTTTCAATTAGAAAAAGCTAGACTATGTTAGGCTTGGTTTCGTTAGGTTAGTGTAGGTAAATATAGTACAGTATAATTTAACTTTTTTTAATATAACTTGCTTCAATATAACTAATACGGGTAATAAATGTGCATTAGGTGATAGGCGGGGGCTTTTTTCCAACCGGGGCTTTTTCCACCGGGGCTTTTTTTCCTAGCGGGACTGTTTTCCTCCCGGGGCTTTTTTTTCCTATACCCACAAAAGGGTAAAAAAAGTTACTTCGTTACCCAAGGTTGCCAGAAAAGTAGTGTCCAGTCAGGTTGGCACGCGTTGGCAAACGCTCACGTGTTACCGCAAATAACTCGCTTCGAGAAGATACTTATAGTACTAGGCGATTGAGATACTTCGTGAATATTACCCAGTGTGTCTAGTGAAACTTCTCACAGTCATGGGAGCAGTTATACGAGTCATACCATGCCATGAGGCGTACCAGGAGGCAGCTCTCTCAAATGCGAAATAAATGTTACAGTATATTGTAATTTTTTTCTGTTGAGTTAAACGCTGCACAAAATACACTTTAAATTATTATCTCTAGCAGCGAATAGTTAATTAGTTAATTTAGCTTACCTTTTATTTTCGCGTATCTCTCTGCACAAGACTTACCTGTAGTATGGAAAGTTATCCATAATATAACGGTATATTCCCGCCAGTGTAGTACGGCCTTCTCTGGAACTACGGATGGCCATTGCAATGAGCGCTATGTAGGAGTAAGGTGGCTTCTGATCGATACCTGCCCGCAGGGAAGACAACATGAATAAGTCGATAACTCATCGGAAATAGTTTTCAAAATACAAGAGATAGGCAGTTTTGGCCGCAAAACAAGAGAAATAAAAGGCAGAAGGTCTCACACCCCCGGCCTCTTTTCACGCGTGTGGCTGGGCCGCAGGGGTCCACCTCTACATTTTACATTCTATTTCCTGGCCTGTTACATACACCCACAAATTGGATCCTAATTTAGGCAGTAATTGTTCCCTGTTTATAAGAAACTCGATTTATATTAAATTATAATTTGTAACTAGAACACTCTGTGAGCGCATACCTCCGCCAAGTGAGGCAACGGTAGCAAAAATTCAAATTGGCTCTGAAACCATAATTTTCTTTGCATAAACTCCAAAATCTAATCATTTGTGCCTTTTCATATTAATAACAGCTTGTTCAATTTTTTTGAAGATCCGTT
>LQNS02015106.1:26494690-26531802 GCA_001587735.2 Parhyale hawaiensis | reverse complement strand
CTAAGTGTGGCCTCACTAATGCCTTGTACAGTGGGACGATGATGTCCTTGGACTTGTATTCGAAGTTTCTGGTGATGAATCCGAGTACTCTGCTCGCCATTTTCACACTCTTGTCGACTCTGACCGATTCTATCTTTGCCTGAATATCTTGGGCCTCATGTCTCCAAGAGTTAACCTGAGTGAGTTTCCGCATAGTTATAAAATGGAAATAGTGCAATCGTCAACAACAGTGGGTCTTTAAGACAGTCGGTACTCAGTGGGGTACCGTACATTACTCTAGTACCGTGCTTGTAATAAATTACTTTTTTCACTTTTACTGATGCTAGGGGTTTATGACTTGAAGATAGCTGATGTCTCGAGACGAAAAGTTGTCGAAGATTTTAGTAAAGTAATAAATGCTGTCTCTAAATATTATTTCCAAATAGTTTTAAGAAGAAGTAGAACACCAGATATACCCGTGGTCTACTGTTACGTGCATTGTGGAAATAATTTGCTGGTAGCTCTCTCTCCCTCTCTAGATCTCTCTCTCCCTCTCTAGATCTCTCTCCCTCTTTGGTCACTGACTGCGACCCAATAAAAAAACAGCATCGTGACTCCCCACACGTAAGGTGATGCGGGCAACGTCACCTGGACTTCGTCCGAAGACTCTCAATGTACTCTAGGTATAGGTAGATAAGGAAAGTTTGCAAGTGACGTCTCTCAATTTTTTGAAAGTGGAGGAAGTTTCAAATTTGAACTGTAACGTTAACTCTGTATATACAATTAGAGTACTCTACTCTGAGAGCGCATACCTCCACCAATCAAGGCAACGGTTACGAAATATTAAAATTGGTTCTGAGACTTTGATTTTCTTGGTATCAACACCAAAATCTAATCATTTATGCTCTTCAATAGTGTAAACAGCTCCAGTAATTTTTTTGAAGATCCGTTCTTAAGTTTTTGAGTTATGGTGCTAACAAGCATTATGACAAACGTGAGTCAAACGAACAAATCTTTCTGCACCAAAATTTGACCATTTATGCCTTATAACATTACTAACAACTCTGAAAAATTTCATAAAGATCCATTCATTTTTTTTTTAGTTATTGACAAACGAACTAACAAACAAACGGATCGTTACAAAAATTTGTTTATTTACTCTTCATAACATACCTAAAAAGTCATGTAAATTTCATGAAAATCCGTCCATAACTTTTGAGTTAAAGCATTCAGAATAATGAGGCAAAGAAACAAACGGATGGATGGATCTTCACCAAAAGTGGATCATCTGTTCCTCTTAACATACCTAACAATCCCTGTAAATTTCATCAAAATTGGTCAATAACTTTTTAAGTTATCTTGATGACAGACAGAAAGAGAGACAAACCCGACGAAAACATAACCTCATTGGCGGAGGTAATTATACCTTACCTAGTTTTCTAAATAGTAATCTAAGAAAGGCCCTGATTTCAACCCACAAAGACCATGAAGTTCATTTGCAAATGCAAATATAGTGCTTGGAGACAATAATTACCCTCCAAAACATAATTCAGAAAAGCTTACGTTTTGCATTCTCCGCACTCCTTCACTGAAAGAGCTTCATCCCAAAGGCTAAATGTTCAATAAAAATCTCTTTCACTCACTATGTCTTGTTGAGTTGCCTGCAAAATACATTAAGTCATGAGCTTATTTATTGGCACGGTGTAATCAAACACACAGATGTTCTTGAAATCATGTGCGTGTATGTGGTTGTAATGAATGTCAATTACATACTATGGAGTATTACCACATGTTCTTGCCAACTCAACAATCACAATTTTAAAAATAGCTGTAATAAGATAGTAGTGCAGAAGTGTGAATACTGCGCGTTCAAAATTATTAGTACGGTATTTTATTTTTGTTTATTCAAGGTGAGTAATCTGTGTAACTCTACTCTGAAGTCTTCCTACATGTATTAATTGTTAGAACTGTGTATTCAAATGATGTTTACATACTAATTTCGGTGTTATTCCATTTCAGATAATTATAACCACCGCCGAGGAGGTTATGTTCTTGTCGTGTTTGTCTGTCAGTTGTTCTCTTTGTCTGTCACCAAGATTACTCAAAAGTTAAGAACGGATCTTTACAAAATTTACAGGGATTGTTAGGCACATCAACTGTAACAGATGATTAACTTTTGGTAAAAATCCGTTCATCTATCTGTTTGTTTTGTTTGTCTGGCTGCCTATTTTTTCTTAAGGCCATAACTCGAAAAGTTATGGACAGAATTTAATGAAATTTACATGAGTTGTTGTGGTATTACGAAGAGTAAATGACCAAATTTTGAGGATGATCTGTTTGTTTGTTCACCTGTTTGTCGCAATGTTTGATTTTATGCTTGTTAGTACAATAACAGGCCCAAAGTCGATCTTATTTGCGGACGATGCCGTTTTATACCTTAGTGACTCCTCTTTTACACGTGTTGTCGAGCGACTCAATTCTTTCGCTGTGCTATTGCTGGAGTGGTTGAAAGTTAATAGATTGACCCCCCAGCGCAAGAAAAACAAAACTGATGTTATTTACCTCACGTCCTCTGCCTGATTTACCTGACATTCATTTTGACGGTAGCGTATTGCAATGGGTTACGTCGGGTACCTGGGCATTGTAATAGATTCTAAGCTTAATTTCCATAAACACATCATTGAACTGCGCACTGCGCAGTAAGGTCAGTAGAGCAGCGGGGGCTATTCGTGCTGTGAGTAAATTTTTGACTAGGCAGTCGCTGGTGATGCTTTACTATCGTTTAGTGTATCCCCATTTGATTCAAGGCATAATTGTATGGGGAGGTGCAACAGCCAACATTCTGAGACCACTTATCGTTGCAATTAATGATACTTTAAGAGTCATAATAAATGTTAAACGTGACCAAAATGGTATTCTGTTGGTAACGGTTAATTCCATGTATACTACGTTTAAGTTGATGACATTTTCTGATGTGTATGCTTATTTTATACTGAAATTTCTGCGACCTGCTATGTATAATGACTATAGCCTGTTTGAACTGCATTATCGACCACTGATACCTGTTCACGGTTATAATACGCGTGATGACAAATTCAACCTGCCGCTCACGAGGAAAGAACTGCAAAAACGGTCTACGATTTACCAGAGTGTCAAATGCTACAATGAACTGCCAGGTCACCTCAAAGAACAAATGTCTCATTCCTATTTAAAGTCACGTACTTTCTCACTATGGAGACCCGCTTTGAGTCATTTACCAGGATGACTGATTAGAGTATTATCGCTTGTTATCCGGATATCCACCGAAATCAAGCTGTAACTGAGCGAGCACATACTGTAGTTGTGCTGGCTTAGAGCTAGCATGTCTGTTCCTCATGTAAAGTGGTCGAGTGTTGTACGCTTATCACCAGTTGAGGGTTTCAGCGAGGGTAAGGCACTCGACCACCAAAGGGTGAGAGCTGAGACCCAGGGTTCTGCCCATTTTATTTCTTCTTAATTTGCTTACAAGGGACATTTAGGGTATCGTAGTGCATAACTGAATAAAATTTTGTTTCGAATGTGAAAGGCTACCTGAACAAAAGCATTGGTAGTTTGAGATCGTTGTAATATCAGATAATGATAAATTGCTTGTTGTATATAGTGTTATAATAATGAATACTTTATGCTCCTGTCACTTAACAAGAGAGTATTTTTTACTTAGGCCTATGTCGAAAGTGTGTGGTATACTTGATCAACCGATGAAGAATGAACGTTAGAACCCTAATATTTATTTTTTAATGTGAAATTAGACTGGGAATGCAAATGACAATTTATTAGTTTTACATCAAGACGTCAATTGTCTAAGCGTCCCATAAGTAGCAAATACCTTGAGATGCGCGCATTCTCAATTGTTGATGTACGTATTTTAATCAATTCTGTATATGAAACTTGAGAATAAATAAAGGTGTAAAGGTGTAACACAAAAAGTTGTGGATGGATCTATATGAAATTTATAGGAGTTGTTAGTAATATTAAAAGACGTTACTGATTAAATTTTGGTGATGATGGGTTGATCTTTTTTGTGTTTTTGACTTGTGTTTGTCATGTTTGTTAGTAGCATAACTCAAAATATTATGAACGGATCTTCATGAAAATTACAAAAATTGTTAATACTATTAAAAGGCTCAAACGATTAGATTTTGGTGTTGATACAAATGGTTTCAGAACCAATTTCCATTTTTCGATACCATTGCCTTACTTTGGGAGGTATGCGCTCTCAGAGTGCTCTACAGTTACAGTATATTTTCACATAAATAAGAGGTTACTGTGATTGTGAAGGTTAAAGAGCATAGTGAAGACCTCAGGAAGCGTGTTGTGGTGTGTCATGTTAAGGAAAAAAGCTCAAAAGGTTTAACATTCCAAAGTCAATTGTTTGAGCTATTGTAAAGAAGCAACGTCATGTCAAAAACAACATAGGATGTGGAAGCGAAAGGGTTTTGTCCGAGAGAGCAGAGCGAAAGATTGCTAGATATTCTAACCAAAACCCAAGAACTACTGCAAAGGACATTGTAGATACTCAGTGTGACCCTGGAGCTAATGTACAGTGGGGGAAATTAAATATTCGTACACCATGAAATTGTTTACTTAAAAAAATCTAGAGAACCAAAAATAAGTATCTTGGTTCAGCATTTGTATTTTTGCGTAAACAACATACACGCAACAGAAAAGCTCATAAATAACTCTATGATAGAAATTATATAACATTTTATGTATTTTGGGTTGAGAAAAGTATTAATACAACGCAAAAAACGATTTTAAAATAACATTTAAGATTTTTTGGCGTAGCCTCTGTTCACTACAACGGCAATTTATATCTTTCCTGGGGATTAAACCCTATTCTTCCAAGCAGATTTCTTTGAGGACTTCGGCCTCCTCGCATTAATGTTTAATTTCAGAAATCGCCACAAATTTTCTATCGGATTCTAATCCGGAGATTGGCTTGGCTATTCTAGTTGTTGTACACGATTATCGGTAAACCATTTCTTCGTGGTTTCCTTATGTTTCGAGTCGTTGTCCTGCTGAAAGATGAATTCTTGCGGTAGCCCGAATTTCTGAACCGACGCAAGCAATGCAATTGTCCCTCAAAAATGTTCTGATACATGTGAGCGTTCATTCTCCCTTCTATGATATGAATGTTACCAGTTCCACGTGATGAAAGACATCCCCAAATCATAACGTTACCACCACCAAATTTTACAGTGGGAATGGTGTTTTTTGGTGCGAATGCCGCTCCGTCCTTCCTCCACACATGGCTCTTTGAATTGCGTCCAAATAGCTTTATTTTAGTCTCATCTGACCACAACACGTATTCCCAGACTGACTCAAGCTTGTCCTTGTGCTCACGGACGAATTTCAGACCAGCTTCCCTATTTCGTTTCGACAGCAGGGCAGTTCTGCGATGAGCGCGAGAACGTAAACGGTTTTGGTGCAGCTCGTGGCTTATTATACAAAGTCTAACGCTTGTCCCTGTTGCTAGCAAGTCCACCTGAAGCTCTTTGCGAGTAGTCATGGGATTTTCGGACACTTTTTTGGCCATTTTTTTAAGCTTATAGGAAAATCGTCTGCGGTTTCCGAACTTTTAAACCTTTTGATATATGACCTGATGGAGGTAAACGGTATTTTGAGTGTCTGTGATATTTGCCTATAACTTTTCCTGGATTTTCATTCTTTAATAATCAACTCTTTTACAGAATTCGTAAGCTCCTTACTTTTTGCCATGCTTACAACCTTCTTCTACATTGTCGCTCAAATAATGGCCTCAAAGTTTTTCATGGTCTACAGTAGACTTTTAACGTAAAATCGAGAAGGTTCTGGAAGTTCTTGAACAGTCAAATCAATTTCAAAATAAAAAAGTCATTTTGTACGAATAGGTACATTTTTCAACCCCAGTTATATGAAATATGATATAATTTTTATCATTCATTAGAATTTTTGGTCTTGTTGACATATATCAACTGATAGCACTTAAATACAAATACTGTATCAATATATTTATTTTTGACTGGCTAGATTTTTTAAATAAGCCATTTCATGGCATACGAATATTTATTTCGCCCCATGTATCTCTCGACACACAATTGGAAGAGTTTTGAAGAGAGCTGGATTGAAAGCTTGTCGTCCGAGAAATACCCTATTACTCAAGCCTGTACATCTGTAAGCATGGATGGAGTTTAGAAAACATCACATTGACAAAAGAATTGCCTTATGGATGCAAGTTTTATATTCGGATGAATTGAAACAATAATCTAGCTTTTTGGGTATAATAATGTTTCACATGTTTTCAGGAAATTTGGCGAAGCCTTTTTGCACACGAAGACCGTACCAGTAGTCAAGCACGGGGGCGGAGGTTTGATGTTTTGGAGATGTTTTGCTGCTACCTGAACAGGACGCTTTGTGAAAGTCAACGGTATTATGAAACAAGAAGATTATGTAGAAATTTTGAATGATAGCTTGGAAGAATCATTATTATTATTATCGTTAAAACTTCACGCTTGAGCTCCCATGGACAGGTAATACTACTCAAATGAAGCATCTTGCAACACCGGGAAGCCCAAAACGCTGCTAAAGGAAATCCAGCAAAAAACCATTAACAGCTGACTTAAACGCCTGCAGGCCAATACGACCAAAAGCCGATNNNAAGTGAAAGAGTGCGCTCCGCACGCAGCACGAGTCTCTCTCCCAAAAACCTTGAGAGCAGGGAGAGAAGAATACAACCAATGCCTCTCATTATTGTACACTTTATAAAACATACATAGCTCTGTGGGACTGGTTCACTAGATCATTATCAGTGCACAGCCTGCCGGCTGAACTAATAAGTCGATCTAACAGACGCAAGTGAGTGTCAGCAGCTGAAGCCCAGACCGGTGAGCAATACTCTAACACAGGCAGCAAAAACGCATAAAAACATCTACAGGCAACCTGACTATCACCAAACACGGAATTCACCTTACGCAGGAGTCCAATCTTAGTGGAAGCGCGTGACACCAACCTCCTAATATACTGCTCAAAAGTAAGCTTCTCATCAAAGACAACACCAAGAATTTCCAAGGAGCTAGACTCCTGAAGCACAGTGTCATCAATCTCCAGTTGGTGATGCCGCGGTATACAAGTGTCCGGGACCGACTGATAATTCACTGGCCTGCGTTTGTGAACTTTTTTCTGCCTCCGAGATAATTCAAAGTGCACTAAGGTCAGTTTTTGATGCTGAATTCAAAAATGCAATCCATTTTTTCGAGTCAGCCCTGGTTTGGAAAATATATCCATTTTATGTTTTATATGATTTTTTCTCTAAATACGACATATTTAGAAGCACATTATAAGTTTACTTTTGCCATATGTGTTAGTATGTACCTATTTATAACTGTTTTCTCTTTTCAGATAAATATTAGTGCTTAACAATGAATTCAAAGTGTAATAACAATCCGAATAGGTTTTGTTACATATGTGGGCACGTGGTTTTCGGAGATTGCCAGGCTAAAGTTACAGATTTGGTGAAGGAGACATATGAACAATACTTTGGATTGAGATTAAGGCATCAAGATAAGCCACTTGCTCCTCATGTCTGCTGCAAAACATGTGTTAAAAATTTATTAGATTGGAGGAACAAGAAGACTGACAAGATGTCATTTGGTAGACTTATGGTATGGATGGAAGGGAATGATCACATCAGTGATCGCTACTTTTGCATGACAAATCTTACTGGTTTTAATCGTAAGAATAAGCTTAGAGTCGTCTACCCTGATGTTCCTTCTGTTGTAAAACCTGTGGCTCATGGACCTGATCTTCCTGTTCCCAATTCTTGCCATACATTGCGATATAATTTTGAATCTGAAGTTGGTAAAGAGAGAAACGTCTGTTGACACCAAATACAACATTTTATTGGTATCGAAACCGCGAAGCAGAATTCATGAAATTTTTCATGCAAGATGAAACTTCTTCATTAGTCTACTATCAAAATATTGCTGGCCTAACTCAAGCACTTGGCGTTGAGTATGTTGCAGAAGAATGGAGACTTTTCATTGACTCTTCTAACAGAAGTCTCAAGGCAGTGCTTCTTCATAACGGAAATAAGTTTTCGTCTATTCCTGTTGGTCATTCAGTTACAATGAAAGAATCACACAATACCATGGAACGCGTTTTGTCTTTCCTCAACTATGAAAAACATAAGTGGCTAACTTGTGGTGATCTGAAAGTTGTTGGACTTATTTTAGGCCTTCAAAGTGGGTACACGAAGTATCCATGCTTTTTGTGCTTTTGGGATAGCCGGGCTGACAAAGAGCACTACGTAAACAAGAGTGGCCTGCAAGACAAGGATTGGAACCCGGATCGCATAATGTTCTGCCTCGCCCTTTGGTTGATCCGAGTAAAATTCTGCTTCAACCATTGCACATTAAGCTCGGTCTCATGAAAAATTTTGTCAAGGCATTGGACAAGGACAATAGTGTTCTTCATTTTCTTTGTGAGAAATTTTACCGAAAAAGTGTGGAAAAGCTGAAGGCAGGGATTTTTGACAGTCCTCAAAAAAGAGAGCTCATGAAGGACACAAAGTTCGATGCTGCTTTGAAACCTGCTGAGCTCTCTGCCTGGTTTTCTTTGAAATCAGTCATTGAGAACTTCCTTGGTAACCACAGAAGCTCTTAGTACCAGAAGATGGTTGGTGAGTTAATGGAGAACTTTCAAAAACTTGGTGCGCGCATGTCTGTGCAGATGCACTTTCTGCATTCTCATCTGGGTTACTTCCCAGAAAATTGTGGAGACTTCAGTGAAGAACAAGGTGAACGCTACCATCAAGATCTTCGGGTTATGGAAGAACGATATCAAGGTTTTTGGAATGTCAATTTTTTGGCTGACTACTGTTGGTGTCTGAAAAGAGATATGGTACAGTTTGCTCAACACAAACGGAAGTCCCTTAAGAGACCCTTCATTCATTAATTTTGACTGTAAGCAAATTTAATAGATTGAAATTGAATCACTATGTTCTAATGTGCGTTTCATTACCGATCCGGAGGCAGAAATTTATTATTTGGAATATTATTTAATAATATGTTTTTTTTTTTTAAATTGGGCTGATGGAGCAAAATAAGTGTGATTTTCGGAATCAGTGCAAAAAAATTGACCTTAAAATAAAATACATATCATATAGTAGAAGCGATTTTCAAAGCAGACCAGTGATGTATAATGATTAGAGAGCCGATCTGCAACTGAAACCCGGTACCGATAGCAAAGAGCCTTGAGCTTCACATCACAGCGCATCAGATGATTTGCATGATTAAAAACGCATTAGTATCGACACCGGTCAGTTGAGAATGTTTGGACCCAAATCTTAGGACACGATGGTCGTTAGGCCGTGATTGCTAGAGATACTGCACTTCAGTCATCAATATTTGGAGCAAAAATTGACAAGTTCTCCTATGAGCTGGTGTTAAAATAGAAAGAATGGGGCTGCATCATTCCTTTGTTTTAGGGCAGTTCGACCTCGCGTGTGCAAAGGCGGTAAAATCTAGACAACACATCAGTTTTACTATGATTCTTTCAGATCATGATGGCAAAGAGCTTAACAGTTGCTTTATTATTAAAGCTGAACTTTTGCAGCAAGATTCTTTATTGATCAGTTGAATGATCAGACTCGTACATACCACGGTTCTGAGAATTGAACGGCAGAGAGCATTACATGGTGTCTACTGAAGATCGTTAGGAAAATTTTATGACTTTTTATGACTTTTCAGGATAAATATTTATGACTATTTTATGACCTTATATTATATATCCAAAAATACGATTTCATATTCTTAGGTGAGAGTAGTCTCTCTTATAACTGTTATTAATGTAAAACTCAATATATATTGTTTCTATATTTCATAGGGTCCCTCATACTTCATGCTTCAATTGTTTTTAGCTGCAACTAGCTACTTATAATCAAANTTCTCATCTGGGTTACTTCCCAGAAAATTGTGGAGACTTCAGTGAAGAACAAGGTGAGCGCTTCCATCAAGATCTTCGGGTTATGGAAGAACGATATCAAGGTCGTTGGGATGTCAATTTTTTGGCTGACTACTGTTGGTGTCTGAAGAGAGATATGGTACAGGTTGCTCAACACAAACGGTAGTCCCTCAAGAGACCCTTCATTCATTAATTCTGACTGTAAGCAAATTTAATAGATTGAAATTAAATTACTATGTTCTAATGTGCGTTTCATTTACCGATCCGGAGGCAGAAATTTATTATTTGGAATATTGTTGAATTATATGTTTTTTTTTCGAAAAATTGGGCTGATGGAGCAAAATAAGTGTGATTTTCGGAATCAGTGCAAAAAAATGACCTTGAAATATATATCATATAGTTTTTCAACGCAGACCAGACGTTTTATATATAATCATCGACTTGGTCTTACTAGCATTCAGCTTCATGCTCCAGGCCGAGCACCATGCACTAATGCGTGACAAATCCCTATTAAGAGACTGAGCTACAGCATCACGCAGGCGAGGATCAGGTATCACTGCCATCAAAGTGGAATCGTCGGTATAGTTGATCAACGTGTTTTCATGCGAAGAGAACATTTCACAAGTATAGAGAACGAACAACAGAGGGCCACGCACACTACCCTGAGGGACTCCAGACACCACCCCGACTGAGGCGCTCAAAACGCCGTCAACAGACGCACTCTGCGTCCGCTCAGAAACGAAATCGCGAATGATTGACAAAACCCTACCACCCCTACCAAAGGACTGCAGCTTGGATAATAGACCCCTGTGGTTAACCCTGTCAAACGTAGCGCTAAAGTCCAACTGGACAAGGCGTGCCTCCGACCTACAATCCAGTGCAGACTGTAAATGGTGTGACACCGACAAGAGAGCGTTACAACAACACAATCCAATTCTGTACGCAAACTGACCAGCAGGCAGCAACCCCGTAACCTCAGCGAAACGGCCAAGCTTACCAGCGATCAACTTCTCGAACACCTTCGACAAAATGGGCGTCAGTGTGATGGGTCGACGTTGATGCTCTATGCAGGACAACAAGCCGAAGTATTCAGCTAGGAAGTGGCTTTACAACAATGATATTAATGTTTTGGAGTGGCCTTCCCTGAGCCCAGACCTAAATCTAATAGATGATCTGTGGAGAATAATGTAGTTGAGAGTAATGGCTAAATAAAACCACAAAACCTCACTCAATTAGAGGAATTTTGTATGGAAGAGAGGAGTGACATTTTTACTGGAGAGTTCTTCAAGTTGGTGGAAAATTATAACAAAAGACTGCTCTAAGTACTTTAGGCTAAAGGTCACTATCGATCATTAGAAATAGGGTGCCAATAATTTTGAACATTTGAATTTTGAAATTTAATCTATAATTGATATATTACTTATATTTTTGAGAATTCGATTGATGCATCGGAAAGAACAGGTAGAAATACAAATGACTGTTTGTAATTGACTTTTATTTTTCATGCTGCTCATGATTTTCAGAACAATATGTGTGTTTCATTGCACCGTGCCTATATATATATATATGCTCATAACTGTGAAGAAAAAACGCAAGATTTCTTCGTATAAATGTACCTCTCGTTATGTTATTTTTGACGAAGGTTTGGCCTCAAAGACAACCAATACTGGCAGCCAAAGATTTGGTCATTTATGTGTACATATACAGGCCACTTAACTGTCACATACGCGCTGTGGCAGGAAATTCGAGTGATAGACTCACAGATACTAATATTGGAGTTCGAGTCTCTCTGCTACGGTTTAATTATAGCGGCAATTGGCTCTCTGAGTTAGTATTTCCGGTGTTCAGACGTTATTGCGAGGATACTGACGCTAGCCAGAAATGTGGTCGGCCGGGGAGTCGCTGTTGTCGCATGAGCCTTGCGTCGCTGTCGCCATTGCTCTGAAGTAGGCTAATAGAGCTCACAAACCTAGCCATACACGCATGTATCCGTCACTTCTATTGAGCTTTGAGGTATGTCTGCAAATAGAGCAAAAAAAGTTTTCTCAAAATAAAAGGTATGAGAAAATCAAGGCATCTTATCGCAGGAGTGCATTGCCTGATTTTCATCGGAGGTCATCGCTACGTCAGATCAGTTAAATTTCCTATTACTGAAAAAGTCTTCTCCTGACGGTATGGCCTTTCTCCGTTTGTGGAACAGATGTTCCATTAAATGGGCCCCAGTTTGCAAAAGCCAAACACGATAAGGAGAAAGATTACAAACAGGACTTCAAACAAGGTCTTTATGAGGTTTCTGCGTCTTGTGAACCACCCCAAAGAAATACACCAACTCCCCACTTGCTTACATCCCAGCATGCACCCCACTCCCCCGTTCCGTATCAACTCTGATAAGCAGACACCTCCTAACTGAGTCGAGCTGCGGCACTGGGATGGAGCTTCTGGCACAGGCATCGCAACAATCGACTCAGGGCTACGTGTGGCGAAAGCTGATTTCCTGCGCAGCCTCTCTTTGTGCATCACCGAGATATTTGTAAACGAAGAGCGGTTTTGTGCCCGGCGTCAGTTGAAGAATATTAGACAATGAGGCCATAAAGTAATGCTCTGCTTATGAAACCTTTTGATCCTCAGTGGACGGCTGGCCCTGTCGACAATCATAACTTGTCTGGTTTTCGATCTGTCTGTCTGGCAGCAACCACAGAGCTCTTCAGTGGACTGCAGGTGCAGCGATTCCGGGCTCCTTTGTTTGACAAACTAAGCAAGCGCTGCATCATCTGTCGATCTATCTTTGTCTGGCTCACCGGCAATAAAATGTAGCTATGGTTCCTGATGTTTATACAGCGACCACATCAAAAACTTGTTGGTCTGTGTTGAGATGCGTTTCACTTGGGCTGCCTTGTCATTATGCCAACAGTACGCTTCTCGGCAAATGAAACGGTTTTATAAATGGCCAAAGCTCTAATGCATACAGCAGTAATTACAAACTAATACTTCTAGCGCAACAGATTGGATTGTGCAGGGTGCGATGAAAGTTCCAGCAGTAATAAATAGTTAGTCTTTTGATAGTGGAACGGGAGAATGAAATACTGTGGATTGTTACAAATAACTTAAGTCTCACAGAACGTTGTATGGATCTGTTTTTCAATATGCCCTCCTGTCGCCGGATTACTCTCTGGAATTTTCTACCAAAAAAATTGGGATTCAATAGTGTACTTGCATCAGAGGCAACAAAGACCTCGTTTTATAAATTAGGTGCACTCAACTATACGTCACACCGAAATAGTAATTATTTATACTGTAGAGAGTTTTTGAGACATTAATAGTGACACCAAACAAGCTACATGATACAAATCATGCAGCTATTTTCCGGCCTACCTTCACGAAGCAACGTTTATGGAGTTGTGGGGAGAAAATACAGACAAGGATTCAATTGTGACTATCTTTAAAGTTTCCGGCCATAGAATCAAAGAACAGGGCTAACCCAAATGAAGCATAAAACAACTCCAAGACGCCTAAGGTTCTGCCGAGTTGGAAAATCTACCAAAAAACTATGCCCAGCAGATCAACGCTTGCAGATGAACACGACTGGACACAGATGCCCGCAATTCCATTCCAGTATATTGTTCCAGGTACGAAACACCGACCGAACTGACGAGTTGGGCACCTAACCGTTTCCAAAGTGAATGATGGGCTACGGGTGCAGCTCGCGTGGTACATCCGAAGAGCCTGCGAGCAGGAACAGAGAAATGTAACCAATGACTCATATTGTTCAAAACCTTATTATCCCCCGGAACGAGGTGAAATAGGTGATAATATTTCTTATGAAGATTTGAGTCTATATGTAAATATTTACCTCCGCTGAGGAGGTTATGTTTTTATCGCGTTTGTCTGTCTGTCTGTTAGTCCGTCTGTCTCTTTTTGAGTCGTCAAGATTACTCAAAACGTTATGAACGTATCTTTACGAAATTTACAGGGATTGTTAGGCATGTTTACATTAACAGATGACTAACTTTTGAAGAAAATTTGTTCATCTGTCTATTTGATTGTTTGTCTATTTTTTCTTTAAGCCATAACTCAAAAAGTTGTGAATAAATTTTCATGAAATTTACATGAGTTGTTACGTATAATACGAAGAGTAAATGACCAAATTTGTGCGACAATATGTTTGTTTGTTTGTCGGTTTGTCAGTTTTTCATTGTGTTTGATTTTAGTTAGCACAATAACTCAAAAAAGTATCAATGGATTTTTATGAAATTTGCAGACGTTGTTACTCATGTCGAAAGACATACATCATTCAATTTTGATAATCATTGGTTTGTCCGTTTGTGCGTTTAACTTATGTTTGTCATAATGTTTGTCAGTTGCATAACTCATAAAGTTCTGAAGGGATCTTCATGAAAATTATAGAAGTTGTTATTACTGTCAAAAGACACAAATGATTAGAGGAAAAAATCATAGTTTCACATTCAATTTGTATGTTTCGTTACTCTGCCTTGCTTGGCGGAGGTCAGAGTGCACTAGTCCCAATATGCCGGCAGATACACAACACACGGGCAAGGATCGATACCATGTAGTAAGTCTGTAATTAAACTTGGTGCAAATATACCTTGGGCTCTCCGGTGATCGTTTGTTTGTAGCCTAGCTTCTAGAATCTCTGGCTGGGAACGCCAATCAAGGGTGATGACGGGCTATTAAGTTTAATACCTCTATACTTGGGACTTCTTCTGTAGAGACGCCGCTGACGCAAGTGAAAGCTATCTCTCTCTAGTAGATGCCAGCGAGATGAGTGCTAGCCGATGCAGAACATCACTCTCAGTATGTTATGGGCTATAATAACATTTCCCAGGGAGGGCTTGGGGAGTGTTGCAATCAGACATCGGTGGTACCCTCACAGTGTTACCGGTGCAGCAGTGAATGTGACGTGCGATCTCAGCGCCCCAACAATGTGTGGCGGAATTTTGGGCAAGCTTGGCCGTGTACATTTCTGGCGGGGCCCTATTTTGGGTGAATTTTCGAATAAAGAGTTAAGAAAACTACACAACGGTGCTTCACATGCAAGAATTCAAGCAATATACGGCAGTCATATGTTTTGTGATACTAATTATTGAGTATTATAGGCAATGTTTGTAAACAAAAACGGTGTTACCCAGCTCACAACCTTACAATTTACGAGGGTTATCGTCGGTGTCACCCGGTGTTACCCAACCTGTGTGGCATTGGAGGCCGGTTTAGCACATGTGACACCGAAGGCCTGATTGCAACACGTCCGAGGTATGCACACCAGGGAGATTTAATAGAAGGAGGTAGCAACGGTTACAGAGACCTAAAGCTGACATTTCTGGCAGAGCTGACGCTGTGATTGGCTGCAAGATCGGCTGGAAGTCCGTACTTGGTGTGAAGAGATGGCTGGGAGCCTGTGATTGGTGGGAAAGGAGCCCCTGGTCAGTACGTCGAAATGTGGCTGTGATCCCTCCTTCTATTAAATAGCTTCGCTCAGTTCCTTGCAGACTGTTATCATGTGAGGTTGCGCAATGCTGCAGACCGTAGGAATTCGCAACTACTATACTATAAATTATTATATTGAATAGTTTAAGCCTCCATTTCCGCAACATAGAGGTGATCTCACTGAGAAAGAAAGAAAGAAGGGCAAACAGTGTATCAATGTAAATGTTAGCCCATCACGAGCGTTCCGACAAAGGATGAACTCGCAAGAGAACGGCAAGTCAGGAAAGAAAAGGAAGAACAGAAGATAGTCACATCAGTAAGCGCACAAAAGCGGAGGAAAGCGAAGTAGGTACGAAGGAAAACGGCTCGAAGGCCTGCTAAGGCAAGCTGTAAGATCCCCCTGGATGTGCAGTTCTCCAAAGCACAGGATGAGCTTAATGTATATTCTTTAATAGCAAAAACGTTGAAAAAAGAGTTCAATTTTTGTTCAACAGTTACGAATAAATATGATTCTAAACTTGTGCAGAAAACTTCATCATGCCGAGAGTTCCGTACTACAGTATAGCTCCATGGATGTTGTTCGAAGCTCACGACAGGATTTAAACTTGTTTATCAAAATAAAAATAATAGGATAGAAAAAAATGAATCGCTGTTGCTTGACTTTTGATAGCAGAAGCAATAGGAAGATCAGCGACCAGGGTCTGAGAGAGAAGTGATCAAATGAAGATTGGAAAAGCTTTCCACATCTTTGTTCGATAGCCGATCAGCAGCTGCGTCTGTTCCAGTCTCTCAGAATTCAACAGAAATGAGATCAGTCAATTGCTGTTTGCGGCTGACTGTACCAATGAAGTACGCGTAAATCCTTGAATTTGACTGATCTTAATTTATCGATACCACTAATTCGTATCATTCCTAAGATTTCCTGCACATCTCATGAAAATCCGTTAGGTAGTTAGTAACATTCTGAATTATATTGCCAACGAATATCAGGTAGACAAACGAACAAAGGGTTGACCGGTTCTTCAACAAGAGTTAATCATCTGTTCCTCCTAACATACCAAACAATCCCTGTAAATTTTGTAGAGATCCGTTCGTTGCTTTTTCGGTTATCTTGGTGACAATCATACAGCCAGCCAGACTTCAACGAAAACACAACTTCCTTAGCGGAGGTAATCAATGCCACTGATTGGCACTGTGAGATAATGTTTAATCAAACTAAGCTTCAGTTTTCGGAGTGGTGAAGAGCTCATTTGATAGGCTGGTGCATAGACGCAAACAGAGATAGTGTTCTTGGAGACGCAAGAAATGCATCAATAATTGGAAAGAAGCATGCCTGCGTGATCACTGGCCAATGGTAAGAAGCGAAATTATTTTTAGCCAATTTTAGGTCGTTTTGGTGTCCTGAAATTCAATAATCAGTGTCCACTATTGACATCTAGCAACGAATTTGTGTTTCTTGGAGTTCGCTAACGGGATTTGTGTCTGGCTGTGTCTATCTCCATTATATGGTGTTATTAAATTGGCCTGTTCACCGTAATCAGGAGGTCTCTAACCTCGTAACACGATTCAAATTAATTAGCAAAGCCAGCTCATCCGGTCCAATTTTCACACTAATCAAGTATATATTCGTATCTCAGCTCTCGGTTTCACCTTACTATCCTATGGAGCTTTATGTCTGACCTAGTAACCCTTTTACCTAGAAAGTGACACCAAGTATGCTGCCTCTTCTGATTCCCGACATTGTACTACAATGTAATGTCTGTCTTGCTCATGATTTGCATGCTTATATTTTTTCAGTTCACTTGTATTTGCGTAATCATTTGGATTTTCTTCTTGGATTATCAGGCAGTACGTTTTCTTTCAGTGAGCTTGTGTAAGAAAATGTCTTTAACTGTCGATGACAAATTCATTTGCTCGTAGTTAGTAAAAAAACTCGTTATTCGTTTGGTACAAGAACATAGCCCTAAAAAAATAGGGATTTACCTGTACTGTATATATAAGTGTTGAGGATGATGACGAGAATATGCACGTGAGCAGGTCTGTTTGTGTTCACGTCATTCTAAGCATGACCCTTGTGGGGCCACGATGCCTCACTTCATTTTTTAGCACAGTCGAACACTTAACAGTTGTAAACAAATCAACAGCGCAGTTACGGAACCAAATATATTTGTCGTCTGAGTATTTGAATGACTCAGCAGGAGTGGCAGCTCATTACCAGACCACACACCGCTGCTTCTCTTCGGTATTGCGGGGTCCTGCTCTGCTATTTCAAGTTATGTTATTTCACAAGCCTTTCTTTACCGATTCTATGTCCTAATAAATTATTACTAGACCACCAGCATCCCTTTTGTTGGTTTAGTCATAAAAATCTACAATATAATCATGACCGAAGTGTATTTATATATTTGTTTATATGTATGTTTAACTGTTTGTCTGTTTATTTATCCATTTCCTGTCACGCCTCAACAAAACAGATAGGAGGAAATTAGCCCGGTTTGGAGGCTGTGGTCATCTATCAAGCTTCATTGACAACTGCTAGGTAGAAAATAGGTCGGGTTGCAGAATATGGCAAACGTTTCTTAATCAGTGACAGTTGAAATTCAACAATGAAGATATCGCAGGCATAGTCTGATTCGTACGAGCATTACCTTCCCAATACATCGAATCTACGGCAAAGTATCAGGAAACCTTATGTCCAAATGCACTTCTTGCATTGCCGAAGTTCAAATCTCAGCACTGAAGATATCTGAAGCTTCCATCAGCACTCTCGTGCATCTTGATTTGTAGTTTCTTCCCAGAGATGATTTCGTTTCATCAACAGCTATTCTTCCAACTTTGATGCAATTGTCGACGATCCAAAAACTATCGGACAAATATGACGCATTAGGGTATTTATAATGTCAAATCAATTCTTTTCAGTGTTGCTGAACTGCCTGCAAAAGTAAGTAATTTTTACCATATCAGGGAAATAATATAAGAGTGTCGATGCTCAGTAATTAGGAAGCCGTGAACCCTCATATGGATGATCTTTATAGTTGGCAATTGTATGAAGGGAAGCAGGATCAACACAAATTCTTCGCTGTCATTTTATGACAGCGCGGGCCCTCTAGTATATATTGAAACACGTCACACCATCCCATCGAAAAAAGTTTGCATTTCTACAAACCAAGTTCACTAAGTCCACCAAGTTCACAATGTCCAGAGCCCTGGCCTATAATAATTAACAATTCACAGGTTCGTATCCTCGATAGGATTTTTGTAAGTCTGCAGACAGACGGATAGACAGCTTTCTTATTGTACCTAGTATTATGGCAATAGCTCATAGAGTGCCGGGGCGTATGTTCGGGTGTCTCTTCGGGAATGGGCCTATTGGTTCGTCTACTGCCGCCTATCTAATCTAATCTATTAGAGCGTTGGCACAATATCGCAAAATTGCTGCCACTCACCATTTCGCCTCGGACGTCAGGCTTCCGTGACTACTACTAATGACGCTTGAATGTCACCCTAAAACTATGCGTCATTGCAACTTCAGACCAACTGAGAAGTATAGGAGGTTTACAAAGTTTGACCATTGCTGCTTGTTATAACGTTCAAACTACAAGAATGACATGCGGAAAAATCTTACCTTACAGATTTTTAGTGGCATTGCAATATCCAAGCAGAAGCCTTTTGCGCTGCAACGCAATCTGATACAGAATTTCATGGCAAAGTATCTCTTGCGTAAGTGAGCCCGCGCCCTAGGGCTACCCGCGCTATCAAAAATGACAGCGAGAAATTACTGAAGATTCTTCTTCATTTTACATGCTTTTACTACTAATATTTTTGAAGGATACGTTGCAAGAACCAACTCAAATTGTCATAAAAGATAAGTGCTCCCTTTTTCAATTCATCTAAGCAGCACGATAGTCCCCCACCTTAGGTGGCATGCGGAAAAATCTTCCATGGTCAAGCAGCAATACATTATAGAATTTAATTAAATTTTCCACGGCGTATTCTAGATACCGAAGGATCAGCCTTCGGTACATCTGAGTTTTCTCTTGAAGTGAAAACTGCTCCGTCAAAGAAAGACAGCACGCCAGAAGAAATAATTGTGTCTACTGCCTCCTGAAAAATCATCGCTTCGTGCGGGCTTCGTTGATCACCCATTGAATTTATACGTCGTGAGCTGAAAGCAAACCGCTAAGAGAAGCTGCAAATATCAATTGTATTGATTTTAGGGTGTTTCACGTAAAAAGTTCATTCAGATAAAGAGATATGGATCCCACTTTCGCCATCTTCTGCAACCTGGTCATCGATCTCTATAAAAACGCAAATTCATGATACCTCTGCGGGCGGTCCCACTAATACGCACGGGCCGTCCCTCTTGCTAAGCCGCCTGTAGCTGTCGGCCGTAGCGGCTAGCTGCTTTGGCTAGCGTGAGGATCCCTCATTAGGCACCAAGCTATGGCAGACCTTGGAAAGACCAAGGGTGCAGCTGTCGTCGTGTGGTTCCTCTAAGGCTTTAGCGGAGGGATCCTGTGAAGACCTGGGAGTGCTTTCTACGCCGTTTCCAGTCCGTTAAGGCTAACCAGTACGTGTTCTAGAATGCGAGAGCGGTCTTCCTGACAGGTTAGCCACTTAGGCGTAACCTATCCTTCGAGAAGAAAAAACGTAGCTAGAAGGTTAAGCAAAATCAAAGTATCTCTTTAGCTCGTTTTATCTCGGACTATCTTGTAAAACAAGGTCAGGTCTCAAGCCGTATTTCGCATCGAACAACAGATGATCAAATACAAAATATCATTTAATTCTAGAAACAATACTCTGTTCGCACAAAACAAATATAAACTTCAGAGAATACTAGTTAAAGTTACACAGACAAACAGTTGTCTCTATAGTATACAGTTGGAAACACTAGAGAACAAACATGAGCGCTAGATATACATTCCAGCGGTGACTCAACCAAATTACAGGCGTGAGCCGCAGCACGTATGACACTCAGTAGTGCACCAAACGGCGTAAGCCTACGCGCTGGTTTTGTAAAATGACTTTTCAGCGATAGTAGGGGTAATCGAGTTCCTAATTACCCTTTGTCACGCCACGTCCGGTATCCACTCACCATCCGACATCAGTCACTCTTAATACCGCTCCGAAACAGCATAGTCACCCCTAACGACACTCAGTAGGACTAGGACTAGTGGGCCCGTTGCGCTGCAGTCACCTCTCCAGCGCGTAGGCTTACGCCGTTTTGTGTACTACTGAGTGTCATACGTGCTGCGGCTCACGCCTGTAACTTGGTTGAGTCACCGCTGGAATGTATATCTAACGCTCATGTTTGTTCTCTAGTCTTTCCAACGGTATACGATAGAGACAACTGTTTGTCTGTATAACTTTAACTAGTATTCTCTGAAGTTTATATTTGTATTGTGCGAACAGAGTATTGTTTCTAGAATTAAGTAATATCTTGTATTTGATCATCTGTTGTTCGATGCGAAATACTGCATGAGACCTGACCTTTTTTTACAAGATAGTCCGAGATAAAACGAGCTAAAGAGATACTTTGATTTCACTTAACCTTGTAGCTACGTTTTTTTCTTCTCGAAGGACAGGTTACGCCTAAGTGGCTAACCTGTCGGGAAGACCGCTCTCGCAGTCTGGCACACGACCAGGAACACGTACTGGTTAGCCTTAACGGACTGGAAACGGCGTAGAAAGCACTCCCAGGTCTTCCTAGGATCCCTCCGCTAAAGCCTTAGAGGAACCACACGGCGACAGCTGCACCCTTGGTCTTTCCAGGGTCTGTCATAGCTTGGTGCCTAATGAGGGATCCCCACGCTAGCCAAAGCAGCTAGCCGCTACGGCCGACAGCTACATGCGGCTGAGCAAGCGGGACGGCCCGTGCGTATTAGTGGGACCGCCCGCAGAGGTATCATGTTACCCGGCCAGACAAAGGAGGTGTTAAGATATTGTGATACATATATATGTGTGGGTGATAGGTCATTTAATTTGTTATTTAATTACCGCGTGAATAATTAAACGCCGTGTCAAAAAAGGAAACAATAATGATGAAAATGATACTGTTTTGTACTAAAATATATCTATCACAAATAACTGCTCAGTTGGGGAAAGACTGGGGACGAATCTTTTACGAATTCAATTTTCAACTCTGTTGTAGTTCAATGACAGGCAACCAATGAAAAGAGACCGCAGCAGAGGAGAGCTGTAGCGAGGCCAGCAGCATATCGCTTACGCAAGGAGAGGTTTAAAGAAGCAGCTGGCATAGGTCTTGGGTGTCTTTTTACGAGAAGGGACAACGGTGAGGTCTATAGCTCTGACAGCTTTGGTTTGAAATTAACTGCTCCTGAACCATAAAGATGCAGACGTGACCTTAGCTTAAGTTACCCTGGCCACAGAACCAACGATGTGTGAAAAGAACAACGAAGTAGATGGCAACTGATATTTACGGAAAGGTCTATATTTTTTCTTCATGATTTTAGAAGAGAGAGCTCAAAGCAGGTGGGGCTTTTTAAATCGGGAAATAACCAATGAGGGCTAGACTACATAGTGGGTCAGCCTCTTAAAAAATGGCATTGGCAGGTGCAACACGAGGGTTGATACAAATATTTTCAAGTTTGGGTATGAAGGGGATGAGCCGAGGGAGCGAAACTCGGGATGTTAAAATACGATTAGTTAGGATAAACTTGGGAGGACCGAATGAGGAAAGGGTTTTAAGTCAGTTTAGGCCCGGTGCTGGTCTTGGCACCTTTTCATCAGCCCCGGTCCTTGCGGGCCCGGCTGAAGTGGTATTATACAGTGGGTGGTGAAAATTGAGTGAAACAGAGCGTTCCCCAGTAGTGGGTGATCTAGTGAGCCTTACAAAGACGTTTGCTCTACCATCTGCATTAATTCACTCGTTGATTTACAGCAACATGCAGAAATCTAGCATGATCGCCTTGGACAATTTTCGCCAATGCAACTAGAAGCAAATTCATTGGGCTATTTGACCCGTCATCTTTCGTCTATTGGACGCAATATGTGACTCTTCAATATCTGGCACCGTGCCACAAATCTTTGTTTTCGACTACATCGGGATTTGGCCATCTCTTGCAAATAAGGGGGCCCGGATTTCATCCAAAGAATGAGTATTCATCTGTTACGACCAGCGCAGTTAGCATCCAGCGGACCTTCATTTTGGCCCAGGGTACTTCAAACTTCATAAAAGTTTTATCATCGTGAAGTGGCCTCGATATGGGACTGGGCCCAATATTCCACCCATGTAATGTGAATTTCGACGGGCAGCAGCCAGTGCAGTGTCACTCTTACTATAGTATCATACACTGCGTAATTGCATCAAAAGTTTTCCGACGATGTGATGGTGGCTCCTTCCTGGGAATGGGACAAGTGCAGTCGACAGCGTCAGAGTGAATGTACATCATTTTGCATCATTCTTCGTCACGCGCATCGGGGCAGCATTTTGGTTGCATCGATTAAGTAATTTTTTAAGCTGCGGTTGGGCCCCAGCGTTTGCAGATCTATCATCCATTTAGGAAATTACTGAAAAGATTTCGGGACAGTCACCAACCACTCGAGGATAATGGACATTCGTAGGCATTGCCCAAGTGCGATGGGGAATGATTGGGATTTGAAAATGTTGGAAAGTGTAAAATACTGCAGCAGAAAAATCAACGAATCTTTCGTTTTAGCTTGAATAAAAAATGGAAAAGAAGGTATTATTGCCTCTAAAAAAACAAAGGTTAGCGAGTAACAGTTGTGATGGATTAAGAAATGCTTAGCCGGTACGCAAATTAGTACCGGGTAAAGCGCCGCTAATTGTGCCAAATGTAAACTACGTAACTACGTAACAATGTTTGTGTCCTGCTTGGTTTACGGAAAGATGCTGGCCACATCTTCCCTGGATTAAGCAGAGTCTTTCTTGCGAATTATCGTAAAACATATATGTCAATCAGTGTATATTGCCCGGTATAATTAAATGTCATCATCTGCACGATGCTATATTATCATTTATAATTTCAATCAGGCTGTGTGAATTGAATTTAATTACCGAAATTAGCTTGCGAGTATTTCTTGTGAATCATCGTCAAAATATATGGGTGCCAGTGCAGATTGCCCGGTATAATTGTTAACATCTGTACAACGCTGTTTTGTAACTTCAATTGCATCACCGAAGCTTTGTTTGCGTAAAATATCGCACATGAGATGAGTTTTTAACCAGAACCTCCCAAAGCCATCATGGTGTAAAATTATGAATTTTGCATCATGATCGGCTGAGGCACTGTTTTTCATTTTCTCACGGAAAAAGTTAATGGCAATGACCAATCTCTATGAACAGATTTTACTTGTTGATCACATTATTTTGCGAGAATATTTGTTCTTGATACGCAGAATTATGATCTACTTCAATTTCATTATGACATCTCTTTCCATCACCCGCTGTCTTTATTGTGTCAAGCGAATTTCAACATGTTTTCTCGTTGAGATTCATTAACGTGTTCCAGAAATTTTCTCCTTGCTTCTTTTTTATACACTGTGATATTCGTTACAATAAATTGTTGATTGTATATAGTGTGTTTCATTAACTTATCGCACGTGCAGAATCTAGCATCGACTTCGGTTAAGTTATTTGATTCACCATTGAATTATACTGATTTTATTCTTGCGTCAATCTACAGAGTTGTAAATGCATTAAATTATTGATTTCGTGATTGCATTGTTTACTGTTTTCATTATTTTGATTGTCATTTATGATCTTGTGGGGGTGTCTCGCTTCCCCAAAATTATGGCGTCATGTATAACCTTTCATTTCATTTGGTATATATATATATATTTACTCTCCAATCAACTATGCATATATATATATGTTACATCTCATTCCAATCAATTAATTATATATATATATATCGCAGATAGTTTATCACGCCTTAACAGAGGCCAATTAGCATAAGCCGGACGGCCCGCGAGAGCTATACGGGACCCTCCGCCCTCAGAGAACTCTGACACCCTTGCAACACGATTATGAATGGCAAAGCCGAAGCTCTCGTCTGAGGCTTCGGACAAGTAAAAACTACGCGAAAGATATTTGTCTGTGGGACCGCATAGGCCTACATGCATTCGTTCTGGAGATATACATATACATACACATTTCCCGGTAAGCCCCAGTTGAATGCGCGGCCCTTGTCAATTACTGTCGAAGCTTTTGCGACAGAGACGAAAGGGTTGAAGGATTACTTTAACCATCAGACCATCCCCGTATGTGCCTGGGATAGAGAACCCGCACTGGGACGTAAATGGCAGGTACGGTACATTGACGCAGCATGCCCAGATTCACCAGACGTCACCTACTTAGCAGGGCAAGTGGGCACAGCACTCTCCGCATAAGCTAATGAAGTCAATCCTAGGATGTTACTTAATCCAACATCACAAACCAGAGTAAGAGTCTTATATGTCCAAATTATCCAAAGCTCAAAACTGGGGGCTGGTTTCAAAAATTGAATAGGGTAGCTATCAGATAATAAACGTGAAGCGATTACTCTTGGCACTCTAACCCCATTATCACAAAAACGAGAAAGACAGTCCTATAGATCTGAATCATCCAGAACTTCAAACTGTGCATTGGTTACGCCCGTTGAATACGGAGTATCAGGCGTTAAACTCGAACCAATTACTCTTGATGCTGCCACAACT
The DNA here is from genome assembly GCA_001587735.2 of Parhyale hawaiensis. NCBI lineage: Eukaryota > Metazoa > Arthropoda > Malacostraca > Amphipoda > Hyalidae > Parhyale > Parhyale hawaiensis. The sequence continues at coordinate 26,506,725 of LQNS02015106.1, read as the reverse complement.
CAATTCTACACTGTAAAATAGAATTTTTGGCCGTCTCATGCATAACTGGTGTCAGTGCCTACCTTGCAAGACGACTCGAAGGGTCAAAATCAACGCTACTGTTCTAAGCTCTGGACAAGTCAACGCTTATTGGCTTAACTAAACACAGCTAAGCTGTGCAGTTGCATGGCACTTTATCCAAGCAGTGTATATGATTTCGGCTTGAAACTAAAAGAAGGGCTCCTACTCCAATTAGGCTTCTCGCTTGATTTTCTCGAAATATTTTGTGAAGTGTCCAGAGCGAACGATATATGCAGTTGATTGTTGGAATTAATCTTTTCGTTTATAAATTCAAGTGCAGATATAACATGTCATCGAGTGACTGACTCGATAGAGTAGAATCAAAATAAACTTACAAGGCTTGACTTGCATAGAACTTAGAATAGAAGTTCTGCTTTCAGTATTCTCAGCTGTATTGGAGGTGTAAGACTACTCAGCCTAGTTTTAAGTGAACTGTGTGATCACTTTCTGTACAGTATATATTTTGTTCCTTTGCCGGCCTGTACGCTTCCCCACTTACTTACTAAAACTCTGTGAACATTGCTTGTCTGCTTGTTTATTTACTTGTGTCACATTTATTCATTTGTGTCTTGTTTGACACAGCTTCTTCGCTTTTAGACGGGAAGAAATTCGAGATACTAGGGCGCAGGTACCGTACCGGAAGTTAAACTGAGCTGGGCTTCAAGAATGGGTATGATCAATTCATCATTTCCATGGGCAATACACGAAATACGCAACGTATAAATTAACTTTGCATGCAGCCTGGGTGTTGAATATTTGTAAGAGAAGTAAAGAATCTGTTGATAGTGAGCCGTATCTGCAGCTCCTTGACGGGCAGGAGAGGACGGCCGAATAGCGTGGGGTCTATGAACAGCTAAATAACACCTGCTTTTGTGCAAAAGCAAAGACGATCGTGATAACGACCCAACGGGTCACGGGCGTCCAGGATAATATAAATTGCATATTACGTTTTGTCAAAATTCTAAGAATTGATCTTGGAGTTCAGTTGATCCGTCATAGGCTGGACTTGTCCGGAATTTCAAATAGACGCGCTTTTATGGAAAAACTAATGGAAAACTTATGGAAAAACTTAAAATATCTGCTAGATTGCAAAAGTAAGAAAAATCACGCTGTTCTGGAAGATGATACTGGCAATATCATCGAAGATTCCCATCAAGTAGCTAATAAATTCAATGCCTTTTTCTCATCCATCGGTAATAAATTAGACAATGCAATACCAACAGTCCAGAGATCTGCCGTTTCATATATGGGCACTCCTAACTATGCTTCATTTTTTGCTCGTCCTGCCACCTCACGTGAAATTGAAAAAATCATACATTCCATGCCAAACAAAGGTTGTTCCTATGAAAGTATTCCTATATATGTTTATAAATCTATGTCTGATATTATCTGCCCTATGATCTCTATACTTTTTGATAGTAGCCTACATAGGAGTATCTTTCCCTCGCGCCTAAAAGTAACTCGGGTCATTCCCATTTTCAAAAGCGGCAACAGAGCAGTTGAAAGTAATTTTAGACCAATATCAACGCTCCCCGTTCTATCTAAAATCTACGAAAAACTCATGCATGTTCGAATGAGCGGCTCTCTAAAAAAGTTTAATGTATTATGTAATCACCAATTTGGTTTTAAAAGAAACAGGAGCACTGCGGATGCTGTTCTTCAGTTCTTAGATTTTACGTATGACGCCCTCGACCAAAAACATACTTTATAATCAGTATTTTTAGATTTTAGAAAAGCCTTTGACACTGTAAATCACTCAATTTTACTTGATAAACTGTGTCACATTGGTGTTAGACGTACAGTACATCCTTGGTGCAGGTCGTATTTGCAGGACCGCTCTCAGTTTGTGTGTGTTGGCGGAAGTAACTCTGAACTTAGACCTATTACTGTTGGTGTACCACAAGGGTCAATATTAGGTCCACTATTATTTACATAAACGATATGTCTGCTGCCTGTCCGAACCTACAATGTGTCCATTTTGCTGACGACACTACTGTCTTTATATCCGGAGGTAACTAAGATCTGTTGTGTCAATTGGTGAATGCAGGACTTGAGCAAATAGACGAATGGCTTAAAGTTAATAGATTATCTTTGAACGTTGATAAAACAAACTATATGGTGATATCGCATAATCCTATTCACGTTAAACCTATCCAAATTCGTGAAACTGACCTGAAACGGGTGAACAGTTTTAAATGTTTAGGCATTATTATAGATAGTAAACTGAATTTCAACGAGCAAGTAAGTAGCGTTTTATCAAAGATTAGCAAAGCAACTGGCGTAATGTTCAAATGATCTCACTGTTTACCACCAGATATCCTTCTTAAACTGTACTACAGTATCGTGTACCCGCACCTGACCTATGGAATAGTGACCTGGGGAGCCACTGGTGCAGTTAACAGGAGGAAGTTACAGGCTGCCCAGAACAGAGCGTTAGCCCTCCTTACTGTACCTCGGCCTGATGTATTAACGGTAGACATGATTATTTACTATTTCACTACCATTAATCTTGCTTCTATTATTCGGAAAGATCGGCAATTGCATGAGAAGAAAATAATAGAAATTTATCATAATAATCACCACTATAAAACGAGGTTCAATACTGACGATAACTTCTGCATCCCCATTTACACCAAAAGCAAATGCCAACAAACTTTTATATACAGAACCATCAAATACTGGAACAATTTACCCCCCCCCCCCCCCCCNACAATTTCCCCCCCCCCCCCCCACCCGAACTTAAAGCTGTCCATGTCCCTTATACTTTCAAAACCAAGTTGCGAAAGTTTTTATATTTCCAATCTTCACCTTCCTTTGTAATAACTGAACCATCATAATTTTTCCCATTCATTCTTTGAACTATGTTTTTTATCTTTTATATGCTGTAACCCTTATTAATTCTTCCTCCCACTCGACCTCGTTTCTTAGCTCTTCGTCTCTGCCGTGCATTTCCCTTCCATCCCGGCCTGCTGTCCACTGCGCTCTTCTGTGCCTGGGCCTTGCCTTGGGCTTGGCTGAGGCAGCCGTAGGATGATCATGGGAAAGGCTTCACGGCGCGTTTATTTTCTTACTTCCTCTATCTCTTTATGACTTTTTATATGATATTTATATATATACATATATTGGAAATATAATTATCTGTACAAGGATTGAGCGACTGTGGATTAATCGGTCCACTGATTTGTCAACGGGTGTAGTTGTTTACACCACACTTGCATCTGTGGGGTATGGCTTTTGGCCACCCTGCATATGAGTGAGTGGGTCTTCCTGCGCTCCAGCTGATTGCTATGTTTTATTGTGGTTAACTTGAGGCTGTTAATCTAATTACTTTTTTTTTCTTGCCTTATTAGCGCTGCTACCAAAAGGCTTGACATACTTGTATAAGTTGCGTTTTTTTATAGTTCTCGAATGAATGCTGTCCTTTTTTTGTGAAACTTTTTACAATGTGACTATCAATAGACTTTATTATTATTATTATTATTGTTATTATTATCTCTGAATCGCTTTACATGAGTTAGAACTAACCTAATCAGGGCTGCAAGCTCCATTTTACGGAGTTAGATAAACTTTTCGAAAGTCTCATTTAAAATCAGATAAGAGCTAAAGCATTGAAACTCGACAGAAAGTGTAAAAGACAGTTCACTAGTTTGAATTTCTTGAGAAGTTTAGCGTATTGGGCTTAAATTCGCCACCCAATCGACCGGTGGCCAGGTGGCCAACAGTTACTGTAAAGTCAACGTGACGCACATCCCAACTGGGAAGCCAACACCCCCTGCTGCAGATATATGCCTTTTGGCAAGGCCTCCAAAAAATCTTGAGGAGGCCTTGCTTTAGGCTCCAGAGGCGTGGACGGATTCAATCGATCACAAATCGTTAAGAGCTATGGCGCCAGCAATGGAACCTCCTATGCGACGGTCTGCGCCCCGGGCATTCCCCAATATGGTTAGAGCCAACAGTCCTGCAACCGCTTCTGAACACCGAATGCTGCCCTTGCAAGCGAAACAGAAGAACTCGCCTGTTGGCAACAGTCTCAAACTTATGCAGTCCGGGTGTGACATTAACACTGAAGCATCGTGTTATTGCACCATACTTGATTATTAAGGTGAGATGTAGGTCTGTTAACTTAAAAGTAAAATTACCCTGATCGCTCACCCTAGTGGAAAATCCACAAGCAGTAGTACAAGTATTCTCTTATTTTAAACCTCCCTACCTCCCGAGTACACCTTGATCCAAAGAGAGGAAGAAAGAAGTGGCATAAATAATATCAAGAGAATCGTGGAAACCATGTACGAGTCAACGCCCTTGGGAACAGTAAGTCGGGAAAGAAGAGGAAGAACAGAACAAAGCATAATCCGTAGGAGTTTGAAATCGAAAGGAAACAAAGTGGGCACGAAACACACGTCCCAAAGGATCCACAAGCAGTGGTTCGCTCTTCAGATGCTATTATGCTAACTGGTTCAAAGTAGTGCACGGCTGCGGTTCATCACAGTTCATCAAAAGCTATGGCTGTTATGCTTCAGGGTTATGGGGCAAAACATCCGTAAAACACGACGGTATTTCGATCCTGCAAACCTTATTTCTGTCTGCTTGAATCATTTCAATGAAGTGGTGATTTACTTTTCAATGTCCATAAGCAAACCAGGAAGCCGAAGCAGGCCAAATCAATTCTCTAGTGATGTGATAGCAGGTGTCAAATTGGAAGCTGTCGCCTCTGAATTGCTTTTATATTATCTAGACTCTAGAGAATTACTTTTGACTTCTGCAGAATGTCACATATTGTGCTAGTATATCAATAGTCAAGAATTCATGAATACTAAAAATATACCTTAATTAGTGCCATTTGATGCTTAAAAAGATAAAAAAAAATTAAATGTATATACTCGAGTATTTAAATACATTCATGTATTTAAGTATTTAGTATTTAAATACATTTAAAAAATATATTAGTATTTAAGTACATTTTACCGATATATTTAGTATTTGGCGCCACCACTGGCGATATCTAAGGAAATACAATGACATCTCGAAAACAGAGGGTTAGGCTGCTGTGGCCAGGAAGCAAAGAGCGTAACTGTGACTGATGAAATTGGCCGGTCTGTTGCTGTATAGCTATGGCATCATACAAAGCAAAAAAAAAAAAAAAAATGGGCTACTGATCAATATCAACGGGTTCCGTAATATAGGGTGCAAAAATTGTATACGTCTACGAAAACACTGAAACGTGTTTTCTTATGAAAGACAAAATAATCTGTAAGCTGTGGAAAATAAAGCTGAGAAAAGGTGCGAAAAGACATAGGAGAATAATGCAAGAAGCACAGTCGTATTTCTATGTCTTTATCAAGGCACACGTGCGAATTCGTTGCTGATAGAACAAATGCATGATTCATTTCACTGGTGAAATCAGAATACTAGAAAAAGTGGAACGAGGTGCAAGGCAGACAGAGTGCGTAACGATAGGCAGGGTTATAGTGGCGTACATTAGATCAGACGGGGTGGGTTAAGTTAGAAGCACTACCTCAGGTCAATCTAAGGTAAGTGAAAACATTATTGAACCGTGAAATTTCCACGGGTCACGCTAGTAAATAAATAAATACATGAATCGTTTTATTATATTTGGATAGAAGATTATTGCTTCCGCTAAGGAGCGTATGTTTTTGACGAGTTTCTCAGTCTGCTTGTTTGTTTGTCTGTTACCAAGATAACTCAAAAACCTATAGAGGGATCGTCACGAACCTCACAGGGCTTGCTAGGTATATTAGGAGGAACAGATGGTTTAGGATCATAGGCTTCTTCTTCAGAAGCTTGAAGATCTTGGCATCAGGGGCAGAGTTAAGGCATGGACTGAAGCCTTCCTGATTGGCAGAAAGCAGAGGGTGAGGGTCAACGGTGTACTCAATAAGGGGACTGAGGTCAGGTCCGGTATACCTCAGGACACTATTTTGGGACCTTTGCTTTTCATCCTTTTTATAGCACCAATGGCCAACTTGCCTCAACACAGCTGCATCTCATCTTATGCTGATGACACTAAACTTACCTATGGCAGAGAGAAGACGACCCAACCATCATTACAGAGTGACCTTCATGCCATCTACAACTGGGTAGAGCTCAACAACATGGCGTTTAATCGCACTAAATTCAAGGTCATGACTTATGGAGAGAGTGGGCCTTGCCAATATTTAGACCCCAAGGAAAAGCCATAGAGCAAGTGTCTTCTATTAGGGATCTTAGTGTGGTGCTAGAAAACAGTGGGAAGTATGAAATTCATGTCAATGAAAAGGTGTTCAAGGCACCTCAGATGTGTGACTGGATTTTGCGAGTGTTTACAACCAGAGAAAAGACTCCATTGCCGCACTTAGACTCTTGTTCCCTTGTTTGGTGTCCACGAAATGCCACCCAGCTACAGAAAATGGAAAGAGTTCAGGGACTACTCACTAGACAAATAAGTGGTACGAGTAACATAAACTACTGGAACAGACTTAAATATTTGAAACTTTTCCATGTACAAAGGAGAATGGAGAGGTACAATATGTATTATGTTTGTGTTAAAATGTCTCCATAATTTGATTCCAAACCCTGCCCTAACTTTCAGTTACAGTCACAGAAGAGGCATAACATGTAATGTATTGGTCTCTCCTAGCATTGAAAAGAATTGTTCTAGAGCCATTCAAAACCAGTTAGTTTTGTATCGAGGCCCAAGTCTCTTCAATGACATGCCTTCAAATATTAGATAAATGTACACTATTGCCAACCCCCTTGGAGCCTTCAAATCAGAACTAGATCAATATCTATGCCAAGTGCCTGATCAACCCACTATTCAGGGCCTTCCTAGGCCCTCCAATTCTAATTCTATCTTGGACCAGATTTATTACGTGACATGAATAAATATTTATGCCATACTGACTTGTTTGTGTTGTATAAACCTGTAATTTTTAAGATGTGATACCTTACTTGTTCCCTGTAAATTTTATTTTCTTACTGGACTCATTGAGGAAAGTGGTTGAAAATCCACGAACTGCTGTATTGTATTGTTTACTCGTGGTAAAGATATGTTCTATAGTTTGTTAGTTTGTAGGCATGCCATTTTCTTTCTTGGTAGCATAACTCAAAAAGGTTTATACAGATATTTATGAAATTTTCAGAAATTGTTGGGGTCCATACTGGGAGCAAGTGACCAAATTTTCGTGTTGATCTGCTTGTTCGTTTGCCTGCTTGTCTCTATGTTTGTTTGTTTTTTGTTTATTTGTTTGTTTTTCAGTGACATAACTCAATCGGTTTTTAACTGATCTTCATGAAACTGCTAGAAATTGTTAGAAATCTTAAAGGATATAGGAGGCCAAATTTTGGTGATGGTCGGTTCATCCGTTTATTTTTGTTTGTCTGCCTCATTTTTCTTGGTAGCATAACTCAAAAAAGTTATGGATGGATCATTATAAAATTTTCAGGAGTTGTTAGGGTTGGTACTAGGTGCAAATTACAAAATTTTGTGTTGATCTGTGTGTCCGTTTGCTGGTTTGGTTGTCTCTATGTTGTTTTATAGCTGTCAATAACATAACTCACTAAACTATGAACAGATTTTCATCAAATTTGTAGGAATTATTAATAATTTTACAAGAAACAAAGGACCAAATTTTGGTAATGATCGGTTAGTCCGTTTGTATGTTTGTTTGTTAGACAGACTAATGTATCTTATGGATGGATCTTCATGAAATTTGTAGGAATTATTAGAAATGTTATAAGACATAAATAGTCAACCAAATTTTGATGAAGATTAGTTTGTTCGCTTGTGTGTTTGTCAGAATGTTTGTTAGGAGCATAACTAAAAAATTTCTTCAGTAATTTCTCAACCACTCTGAATTTTTCTTAGAAGTGGCCTGAACATGGTGTCAAGTTTTTAAACATTACTAGACGACCCGAGACCCGTTGGGTCGTCATCAAGATCGTCTTCGCTTTCGCAAAAAAAGCAGGTGTTATTTAGCCTGGCATTGACCACCCGCTATTCGGCCGTCCTCTTCTGCCCGGTTCACCATCAACGGATTTTTCGCTTCTCTAACAAACATTCAACACCCAGGTTGTAAGTAAAGTCAAATTATTATATGTTACGTATTTCAGTTGTATTGCCCATGGAACTGATAAATTGATCATGCCCGTTCTTGAGGGCCCCCATTTCACTTCCGTATCACAGATCCAATCGAATTAAAGAGCTAATCCATGGAAGGAATGGGGCAGTGGGGCTGTGCCCTAGTCCATCGAATTTCTTCCCGTCGAAGAAGTTGCGTCAAACAAGATACAAACAAGCAAGGTTCACGGAGCTTTAGTATAATACTAGACGGCTCGTGACCAGTTGGGTCGTCATTGCGATCGTCTTCGCTTTCGCAAAAAAAGCAGGTGTTATTTAGTTGGGCATAGACCACCCGCTATTCGACCGTCCTCTTCTGCCCGTCAAGAAGCGGCCCTTTGCCAAACCCATATTCAACACTGACATTGGCAGATTACATAATTAGGCCTTTTGCATGTTCTCCCATGTTTTAACGATCGATGCAGATATACTGCAGTATTGCATACTGAGTACCATGTCTTGTTGGCCAGCGTTTCAGCTTGCCACGTTTTGTTTCCCACTTTTTGCTCGAAAACTTTTGCGGTAATTCTGGTCTCAAAAAGTTGTAATTTTAAGCTCTACCTGCGTGCACTATTAATTTAACCCTAGGTACCCAAAGAACCCTGTCAGGGTTAAAAATAAAGGATGAAATGGGCCTGTTCCATGAGCCAATTTATTATTGGGCCAATAAAAATATTTATTTGAAACAACAAATGTTATCCCTCCCGAGTGCCAATCAAGCACCATCTTAACCCTGCCAGAGATGCAGAGGAGTGTCGCAATCACGCCAAATCCGGGCTACCACAGCCTGAAAAAAGGTTACCGTAACCCGTGAGAACACCATCTAGCGACGATCGGAGTAAGCTCAAAAATTGTAAAATTCCGTTTAATTTGAAGTTTTCTCATTGAAAGTCCTAAGTACCTGATCTAATTTGGTTACTCTGATGTAAAATGCTTATTTGCTACGTATTTGAATGAATCTAGTGCTTCTTTCATTGAAAATAGACGTTTGTGCTCGGTGACCTACATCGCCGTAAACCGTGTCGCAGTCGTCGTTTGAGCTATGATTGCGACATGGGTTGCGACAGGCTGGGTCACCGGTGTTATTATTATTATGACAATGCTTGAGCTCCAACGGACAGGTAATACAACCCAAATGAAGCACCTTGCAACACCGGGAAGCCCAAAACGCAGCTAAAGGAAATCCAGCAAAAAAAACATTAACAGCTGACTTAAATACCTGCAGGCCAATGCGACCAAAAGCCGATGCCGGCAACAAATTCCAAACCTTAGCCGACCAGGGCACGAAGCACTGACAGAACTGATTAGTTCGACATCTGACAGCTTCCAAAGTGAAAGAGTGCGCTCCGCACGCAGCACGAGTCGCTCTCCCAAAACCCTTGAGGGCAAGGAGAGAAGAATACAACCAATGCCTCTCATTGTTGTACACCTTATACAACGTACATAGCTCGGCTACTCTTCTCGTGTGGGACAGGTTCACCAGATCATTATCAGCGCACAACCTGCTGGCTGAACTAAGAAGTCGGCCCAACAGACGCCAGTGAGTGTCAGCAGCTGAAACCCAGACCGGTGAGCAATACGCGGTGTAGAACCGGAAACAAACAAAAAAAAAAAAAATGCTGATTGCGACCCACCCCTGATGTGCCTAGGGTTGAACTGATGGGTCATGCACGTAGTAATAAAAGTTCAATTTTTACTCTAAAATCTGAGTGTTATGGAGGAATTTTTGAAAAAAAACGAATGGTGATTACTACTAGGAAATGAAAAAATAGTGTTTTAAACGAAAATTTTTTGATCGGCCCAATAGAAAATTGGCACAACCCTAACAAAGTTGTATGGGAGCGTAAGGTTAAATTGATAGTGAGCGCAGGTCAACCTTAAAATTACAATTTTTGGAGGGGACCATAATCATCAAAATTGGCCAAGAAGCTTCAAGAAAAAGCTCGCAAGGAAAAAGTTGTAACCTAAAATGCTGGTCTTGAGTATGCCATCAGTTCCTTGGTTTTTGAAACACATGCGAGTACTATAACATCTGCACTGACTTCTTATCTCCTTCTGGAATGATTCCTATTAAACTACTGCATATTATTTTTGCTTAGGGGTGTGCCGATTAGAAATCAGGATCTGTGAGAAATGGCAGTTTTAGGGCATCGGCACATTTTTGCAAATGCCGATTCTTTGGTCAGATTGATCTATAGCACTAGTCAACAACATCAAATAATAGTTCAAGTTTTTCAACTGCAGTAGGGCAAAATTCTGAAGCGCTAAATAACACCCATTTTTCTGTATCTGGCCATTTTTTTATCGTGCTTAGCATATAACGAACAACTCGATCTTCTGACTAAATCGATGATTCACAAATCAAAAACTAAATAAAGGTAGGCTAATGTAGTGTAACTGATTTAAGTTATTATCGATACGTTGATTTCAGATATCACATTGGTTTCCCTGAATCAGGTCAAGTTTCTGAACTATCGCCATGTGATTTTATCTTTATGTGTACTTGTACGTGTATTTTTGCTCTCTATGAATGTGGCACTATCATAGTGAATGTCATGTTGAGGTTATCTATCACACTATAGCTATTACTAATAACAGGCTAATGATAGATGGGAAACTGCAGCTGCAAGAAAAAACACCACACCCTTAGTTTTAGGCCTACCATGTACTTTCTTTTTAACTTTGCTACCATATTTACCAGGTATCAGTTAGTATTTGCCAGTTTTCACTACGATGTACAGAAAGTTAGATAAGTTTTTGAAATTTTTAAAATTCGGGCATTATGTGTCTTGCCCCCCTCTCCCCCCCCCCCCAAGCAAGCTTCACCCCGTACGCCTATGGCTGTTATTACTATTATTTTATATAATGTCATCTCAACACAATATTATTATTATTTATTTATTTATTTATTTTTGTTCAATGTCGCCATGGTGACTGGAAATGATTTTATCCAGGTTTTATCAATTTACCTATGTCAGAACATTACTCAAAAAGTTATGGACAGATCTTCAAAAACAACTACACTAACAGGAGCTGCTAGGAATGATAAGAAGCACAAATGACCAACTTTTGATGATGATGATGATGATGATGATGAAGCAAGCATTCTGGTTTCAGGACTAATTTGACTTTTCGTTAACATTGCGTTGCTCGGCTAAGGTAATCGCTCTCAGAGTCCTTCTATTGTTTTACCAGCGCACTGCGCTGCCACAAAAATGACGCGTATAATTGTCTTTACACTCATCCATTATTCGCGGTCGCGATGCTACTGAGGCGAATGCATCGCACGTGGCTCTTTAATTAATTTTCAACTTACAAAGCCGAAGGCTCTGTGTGCCGCGAATTCCATCCACTTAGAAACATAATGAGTAACGGTAACGCCTGGGTGGATTTCATCAAAAGTAATGGAAATTGCCGTTACTCGTTCCTTTTTCAAAATTTGCGAAAAGCGCGAGAGATGGGCTGTCGGCGAAGAGAAAGTAATGATGAGGGAGTTGATTCACAATTTTGAATAAAAATAATTAACAAATTTTGGGGAATTAAAGTGTGAGTATACTTTTAGGTTATAAATACAATATAAATTAAGGTACGAATTCCCGACTCTAGACAATTATTTTGAAATTTCTGCGACGCTGCAGGTTCGTCAGCGGGTTCCCAGAGTCACTGTTAGGCGTGAAATGTTTTTGAAGTCCAGAGTGAATTGGGATGCCGTCTCTGGTGCCAACCTTGCGCTACCTTGGGGTGTTGTGAGGGAGTCTACTGATCCTGGGTCTACTTTGGATCGGCTTCTCTCTGACATGGTGCGCGCTTATGTCCCTTCCCGCTTCATAACGGTTAGGACAGGCGATGAGCCTGGTTT
>LQNS02015106.1:26433882-26454317 GCA_001587735.2 Parhyale hawaiensis | reverse complement strand
AATATTTCTTAAAATACTTAGAAACACGCTACAGTTTTGAAACTTAGTTGGTTATTAGACTACATTATAGGCTTCCATATGGTATATAGCTCAGCTTTGTCCATGCCTTATTTCCTGCTTTTTGGTGGTTCGCCATCTCTACGCCTGTTCATGACCAACTCCACCCCAATTTAGGGGGGTCGAAAATCTTCGTTTTTTGCATGTGAGGACCTAACTATACAAGATATAATGTTCATTTCTATAGGGCAGGTAGGTGCACTCAAGGGATGTATTGATGTGACATTGCAGCCAAATTGTAATGTAAGTATTTAAGTTAGGACGAATTCAAGATTTTTCGCCATCTCCGCCCTGGAATACACTACTAATTAGGTATCCGTGTATCCCCAGCTTTATGATTAGTATATAAAGTAGAACTTATTGTTGCCAATCATCGTCAAAAAAAAAAGAACAAACGCTATATTAATATATGTAAATAATTGACATTCAATCGTAGTTTAATTAGCTTCATAACTTAATTCACAACATGAGCCTAGCCTCACTGTACTGTATGCAGTAGTTTTTGTAATGGCTAACGTTAATAATAACAGTGACCCCAGCCTCAACACTGCAAATGGAGAGTATCATTATCTATGGTACTATGAATTTATATGTACTGTATACTGTATATTAATACCATATGTAATGCACTACGTTAAGTAGATAGAGTACTGGACTACAATATTATGCGCATAATGTGTGGAATGGCAATTCCGGAAACACAGTAGTTTCATTTTCGTGCATCAACGTGCAGCAAACGGGGGTTTTTCTGGCATTAAATTTCCGGAAATAGTTTTAATTTACCGGACATACGTCCGGAAAAAAGGTGTTTTTCCGGGAATTGAAATTTTCTCGTTTTCCCGGAAATTTCAGTTTCCCGGAACGGGTTCCCCCGTGCTGTCCGGGAAAACGAGGTTCCACTGTATTTGGTAGGATAATAATTGCATGTAGCTATAACAATAGAAGGCACTGACCTCCCACGCAGCATATCACAGGACTGAATGCCTATGACTAGCAGCCAAGTTCTGATAAATTCTAAGTCAACCCTCCAAATCAAAAGTAAAAACAATGTTGACAAAAAACTTTGTAAATATCCTCCTGTATGAAGGAGCTAGACATGTAACTAAAGAACAATATTATACAAAAAGCAACAAAAGCTATCAAGACATTCTCCAAAAAAATTAAATACGAATTGAGTATAGCTATGCCATGCAATTAAATATTTCCAAATCCTGATTCAAAGTCAGAAAAATCACAAAAATAATTTTAAGAATAAAATTACCTCCTGCATATAGCTAGCTGGATGTACAAGCAAAAATATATCTCCAAAGCAGCAAGGTTCCTCAAGCCATTCTCCTAAAAACTGCTTGTGAACTTACTCTTAGTGCATGTAGAGTGCAGACCACTTAGGCTATGAAATAAAATATTTTCAAGTCCAGATTAAAATAAAAAAAAAGCTTAGTTAAATTCTGCCCAGCATATAGTTATCAAGTCATTTGCCTTTGCTATGTACTAACAGAAGTGTGTGACAAACAGACCGACACGAGTGATGACAATAGCCATTCAGTGATTCAGCCCGGTGGCCAACCATTTTTTACCTAATCTGAAATAATTTATCCTATCAAATACCGCAGTACAGCAATTGTGCCGAATAAATTATCACTATGCCATACACTGGCGTCATATACAGTCTGTAATACATCCAGCAGCAGTCACCAAGTAGGAATAATGTCAATGGATAAAAATCCCCCAATCCCAGCTACTTGACACTTTGACAGTAATTTGAATCCACGCGGTGCAAAGCATGTGTGGAAAAGATGATGCATTATCGCCACGGCATTGCATTGCATCATTCAATCATTCTCTTCATGATAGCACCTTGGGGCGGTGTTTGTATTATTCATGAATCGTAATGAATAATTATAAATCATCACACTTCCACGCATACATCAATTCAGTGTGACACCAATCACACCATGCATGGACACTGTGACAACAGAACATACCGACGGCACTTCAGAGTAGTTGGCATCCTCGTTACCTACCACTTAACCTGTGCCCATAGGGAAAGATAATGCAAAAACGCAAGGGCAGTAGAGGTATTGCATCATTATTCATTCAGCATTGTAATCTATACTTGCTCTGGACTGAAGTAGGTAGTGAAGTGTGACAGGTTGACAGCATATACCAGATACTGGCAGATAGTAACAATTACTGTACATAGAAATTCAGAGATTGTGATCAGTATTTAAGAGACTCCTATTCACATCTTTATATACCTATGCCAATAGCGCCAGTCTGTAGTCACTCAGTAAAGCTGTTAATTGCAAGAAAAGTATAACAAAATTATGTCATATATAAATCTTACTTAATAATAGGCATCTTACCTTTGTTACGGCTTGTGCCCTTACTAGCTACAACTTACAAGCATGATAATGCTCAAAGTAGCCTCAGTGGCTCCTAGGCTGGAATCGGAACGTTAAGAATTTCGTCCAGTACAGAGCTTCTTTGAAGTAGGGGTGAGTTGAACCATTCTCCCGGACCCCTCCCCACCCTAGAAGGGCAGTGCTGAATATCAATCCACCATGTCCTACACTTGGACCTTGCTCAAGGGGCCCTTAAAGCCTTATTAGAGCTTGATACCTTTCTTGGCCCAGAAGGAACCCCTCATTATGAAGGTCTAAGCAGCGCTCAGCATACGCTTTCTTTACAGCCCTGGGTGCCTTTTCTGGCCAATCCATTAATCACTAATCCAAGCTTCAACCTCCGATGGTTGTAGAATCTGGGTCTGCTTCCTGCAATGGATGCAGTCTTGGTTTTCTAGAGGGAAGTTCAGGTCGGAACAAGAGTGTCCCGTCGTTAAGAAATGGGTTAAAACCCAGTCAGAGGTTGGCTGGGACCCCAAGATCGAACGTGAGGATTGCATCGAATCTGGCTTCCTTCTCGAGCCCGCAAAGCCAAGATAGGGACTCTCACACAGGAGTCCTTCTACCGGCTTGTGTTTCTCCCAGGAGAACCGCAGGTTTTTGACCCCAGAGGGCTGAGTAGTCTTGTTTACAAGCTCCCTGCAGGGAATTTCAGGTTCCTCCTGATTGGATTGGTTTGGCCACAAACTCGAGTTTTGTTTGGTATAATGGGTATGGCTACTCCGGCCGAACTTCCCAAAACAAAGCTTTCTCCAGTTAGCATTAACTATTGATATAGCATTTTACAGTTTTATAATAAAACTTGCTATCAGGAGGGCAGCAGAAAGTGTGAATTTTCTTTGCTGTGGGCGCTATTATGAATGACCCCTTCCCTGAGAGAAGGATAAGGATCTCAGGTCCGCAGCAGGAATAGATGCGCACCTAGGGTGGAGCCTCAGTCGGTATGCTGAACTGAGGCATATGGCCAAGCTTTGGGCGTAGGTTGGTCTCTCGCTTACTTTAGCGCTGTGATATGACTGGTAAGTCATAAGGCCAGGCACAAATATATATATATGTACATATATATACGCCAGTAGACAATTTTTTGAGATGACCACTGGCTAGCTCAGGGTAACCCTGGGGAAGTCAATAACTTCTCAAATGACTAAACAATGTCCAGGGCATGAGACAGTGGTCCCCAATCTTTGATCTCTGTTCTGTCTCGTAGAAAGCTGAGACGACAGAGGGAGTTGATATGATAAGCAAAAACGGAGCTAGTAGGTTTCTTTCTCTTCGGGGTGGTTCAGGAACCATGGCTCCTGGAAGGAAGAATAGTTCTAAACCCGTGCTAGCCCAGCCTAGTGACGCAGGTTTATATCTTGACTAAGGCTGACGCCTTCCTTTACCTCACCTCGCCAAGTCCTGTGGATAAGGGATCACAGGTCACGGAGAGCGAGGAAATAGGACGAGATTCTCCTGATGGCGATTATAAATTCGCCTTCCAAGAGAACACCACGGCGGGCCTCCTGAGGAGGATTCGTGCTTGGCTTTTTCCTTTATCCTTAGCTCTGCAGGAGACATAGAATGGAATTTAGATTCAAGAGTATAGATTGTTATTGGTACTCTGTGGTCTTCACACTGGAAAGGAGTCCCCCTGGCAGTCCGGGTTTGTTCTCAAGGAGAGGCAGTGAGTTATAAAAGTTCAACTTTTCTAACTCTAAGAATCTATTCTTGAACCATAGTCAGTGCCGGGCCGCACATGATTCCAGAGGCTCAGGTTACTCCCGAGACCTCAGAAAAAGATTAATTACAATACATCTGAGGATAGGTCCAGTCTGTCTAGGGGCTGGGGCTGGGCAGATCTAGGTCCTCCCAACAAATACAAGTTCAGCCATTATCAGTGTGAAATCCTTAGGGCGAATACTAGTGTCTGATTTTAGTACAGTTCAAACTTCCAGGAGCTGCATTAGAAAACGCCAGCTGGTTTCCAAGGTGGTTCACAATAGAGAAATCCTCGTTCTTCCCCGAGCATAGTTTTCCGGGGAGAAGTAAGCTAATTATGATACACTAGGTCGAACAGGAGGTTATCCCCTAGCTAAAAGGTAACAGGGAAACTCAAGTTTTCCAAAGTTGGGCCTGCTTAGACTCAAGTCTTACAGACCTGAGTATTTGACTACTTCAGTAGGGGGTAAGTTAGGCTGCGAGACAGGTTGTGTTCCCCTATATCAGGGAGTTCCCCATCTAACATAGGAAAACGTCTCTAGCCAAAGTGCGGTAAAGTAAGGCACACTTCCCTTGGGCTGTTGGCCGAGCCAAGTAGTAGCTACAGACGAGGACCATCCATCAGTTACAGGAACAGGTTAAATTTACTCCGCCTAAAACTGGACGACTATAACCTTAAGTCAAGTCCCCTACCCAATCAGATTCAAGGAGTTGTAGCTGAAAGTTGCATTATAGATGTACAGTATATCAAAACAAATTGGTAACAGATTAGTGGGTCAGTCACGAGGAGACTGGACTCAGGTAGAAGCCTGGGATGGTAGGTGCCTCTGTTCCGGAAAATCGGAGAAAATCCCTTCTAAACGAGCTGACCAAAAGCTCTTTGGGTCCAAGGCCAGAGCCTCAAATAGGCTCATGTCTCCAGAGCTAAAGAAATTCCAAATTATGTACTCTCTCCCCACACACAAGGTCTTCATCGAGGGTTTCTCTTGACCTTGTCTGAAAAGGGAAACTTCCTTAACCATATAGCCTAGTAATTAAGGTCGATACAGGACCCTCCCAGAGGGTCCCGTCAAGGTTTTGTTCTTCTACGACGGTGGAAAACGCCTTCATTGCAAGAAATTGTTAACTCTACACAAGGGAAAGTCCTTCCCTGATTAGCGTCTACCGGATATTAGAAGTTTGTGCTCACAAGCCTAGAAGGTGACTACCTCCTCAGTCGGCTCAGTGGAAAGGGTACATATGGAAGTCCCGTAATGGAAATGTAAGGTTCCTGGAATTAGGAAGCGTCATTCCTGCCTCAACCTGCTCCACCGAGCGGACAGTTCAGGATGCTGGTTTAGTGTGGATGAGGCTGTAAGCCTCCTACGGGTTCTCCCATCAGGGATCCAAGATCCTCAAGAGAAAGCTCAGCCTACCGGCAGAGATTACGCATGGAAAGATAAGCCCAGAGTCATTCTGGTCTACAGTAGGTAGTCGTCTCGGAAGCACACTGGTTAAATATACTATAAGTGGAGCGATGGCTCAGGGCTCTGGCTGAAAAGCCCGCGCTTTCGGAATTCGACCACTGCTACAGATGGTCAGTTTTCACAATGACTCGATGCGGGATACAGAAAGGAGTTGAAAACCTTTCCGTGTCTAGAAGGAACCAGGGAAAAGCAGTAGTTCAAAGGGGTCCAGGAAGGTCTGAGTTACAAGCAATTCTACTCGCTGGCTAAAATCTCCAGAACCTTCAGGTAAAGGTTGAATAGCTACAGCAAGAATCTAGATTAGATTAGATAGGCGGCAGTAGACGAACCAAAAGGCCCATTCCCAAAAAGACACCGAGACTTACACCCTGGCCCTCTATGAGCTATTGCCATTATGTTCGTATGATGTAGAGGAATGGAGAAACGAGAGAAGAAAAACTGGAAGACGAAAGATAAAAAAGAAAGGAGAAGTAAAAAAGAAGGGGGAGAAGAGTCTACGCCAAAGCGATGGTCATTAATGCCCGCTAGCATGATCGATGGTCCGTGATATGCGGAGCTTAAATATATAGATGGAGCGGAAGTAAGAAGAAGTCAGCTTGAAATGGCCTGGGAAGCTTTGGCCATTTAGTGCTTGGGACTCGTGGAGAAGGAGTTCTTATCTGTGGAGGATGTCTCTCCCAATGTATGTCAAGACGATTTTTATACGAGTTGACCGACTCCTCACCAACAACGTTGGAAGGGAGTCTATTCCAAATGCTGACTATGAAATACTGAAAGAACTGCTGACTTGAAGTTGTTCTTCGAGCTTTATGCTTGAGTTTTTGACCGTTGTTTCGCAAGCGATCATTGGGGTCTATTTCAAAGAGTCCTGTTATATGTATGTCGTTGAAGCCATTCAAGTACTTGAATGTTTCTATTAGTTGCCCCCTGAGTCGTCTTTGCTCGAGAGAGATCAGACCCAGTTCTTTCAGGCGACGTTCATACGACTTGTTCCTCAGCTGAGGTATCAGTTTCGTTACTCTTCGTTGGACTCTTTCCATGTTATTGATATCTTTACAGAGATGTGGGGACCAGCATTGAACAGCAAATTCCAAGTGTGGCCTCACTAATGCCTTATACAAGGGAATGATGATGTCCTTGGACTTGTATTCGAAGTTTCTGGTGATGAATCCGAGTACTCTGATTGCCATTTTCACACTCTTGTCAACTTCCTGACTGTGGTGGAGTTTGTTTGTAATAGTGATTCCTAACTCACGTTGTTGGGTGACAGTAGACATTTCCGTCCCATTCAATTTCAATGGAGTGGAAGAGTTCACCAGCCCTACGTGCATTACTGAGCATTTGTCAACCTTAAAGTTCATCTGCCACGTTGCGCTCCATTCCATGAGGTGGTCAAGGTCTTTTTGGAGCTCGGCTCTTTTCATTGTAGGATGACATAGTTTTGTATCATTCGTAAATTTACAGATTTTACTATGGATGTTAAGATCTAGATCATTGATGTAAATTGAGAACAGGAGTGGGCCAAGCACGCTACCTTGTGGAACCCCTGATGAAACCTGTGTCCAGTCGCTCGACTCTCCTTCAAGCTTCACTCGCTGCTGCCGACCCGTATGCCATGCCTTGATCCATCATAAATAGTCACCCTGGATGCCATGGGCTTCCAACTTTTTCATTAGCCGGTGATGGGGGACTTTATCAAAAGCCTTTTGGAAGTCTAGATAAACAAGGTCCACACCCTTTTCTTCATCTTTAATATCTGTAACTTTTGAGAAAAAGTCCAGTAGGTTTGTTAAGCAGCTTCTTCCATTTCGGAAGCCATGTTGAGTGTCGAATATGAGCTGCTGCATCCTCAGGTGATCAGTGATGCGCTTTTTCAAAAGGCGTTCGACGATTTTGCAGTGGCTCGCTTCCGGCAGAGTACCTCTGTCGGATAGCACCACTACTCGCGTCACCGCGGGTTTCTCCACGTCGGGAGGACTGTTCTAGTCGTCGCACTATTGTTAATTGACAGGTAAGTACTCTTGCCGTTTTCTTTTTTTTTTACTTAGCCAAAATTGCAAGGTATGCTCTTGTGTAAGTATAAGCGCTATCGTGTTTGTAGTTGTTCTGTACTTAGTCTAGTATCTAGTGTAGACTGTAGTACTAACACTTAACATGTGCATGTTTTTTTTTTCCTGTGCCCCTCTCCCCTCCCCCACCGTCCATGGCTATATAGGTAGGCACCCGACCTCCCAGCCTCATTCCTAAACGACTCGCGGTGCGTTCAACATCTCCAGCTCCTCTCCTCTTGTGCCTTAGAACTTGAAAACAGTGCAGTGTTGGGTCCTTTAGTGACTTAGTCTCAGTGATTGGTGATAATTTTGACACTTGAAATTTTTTCCTACCTGATCCTTTTGGACTTGAAAAAATTTTCTTCTGCCGTTTGGACTTAGAAAAATTTTCTACTGCCACCTTTGGTACTTAGTCTCTGTCAGTGAAGTGACTTTGAGACTTAGAAATTTTTTGGTGATAGGCGTTTTAGGACTCTGTCTCAAAACAGCCTTACATCCTAGAAGTATTTGAAATTTTCTGATCCGATTTCGACTAAGTCTGTTACTTATATGAGATATCCCTTAGTATTTTTTTGGGCTTTTGCTAGTTTTTGAGCCCAAAATACTTTGAAAAATTTTAGTTGTTTCCAGTTGGGGGGACTCTAACTCAGATGTGGTACAGCCTTCAACACTTTGAAAATTTTTTGGTTGATTCTTACCTGAAGGACTTTGAAACTTTTTGGGCCCTCATAGAAGGGTCTCTGGCTAAAGGACTTGTCTTGCAAATTGAAATTCGGTTTCAGCTCTTCAACCTTGTGAGAGCTAATGAACTATTACTTCAGTTTTTCCTCAAGCACCTTCAGTAAGGATGAAAGTTTATAGTCTGGTGAGCCGCGGCTCCTGGCCCTGCAGTTCCTTGAACTCCTGCATCACTGATCCGGACTTGAAATTTTCATCTGGAGGGTCGGTTACCTATAATTTTGTATATTTACAGTCCCTGGTAATTATGATTACTTTCATAATTTCCTAAAATGCCTTCAGTAGGATGAGAGTGTAGTCTGGTGAGCCGCGTCCCTAGGATCAGCAGTTCCTTGAACTCCAGCAGCAATGATCCAGACTTTTAACTTGCTTCAAGATTGTGGGTTAGACCTCGTGGCCGAGCCTAAGCAGCTTCCAGGTTTTTTTGTCGACACGCTTATCCTGGAAGACTTTAAAGATGGAAAATTTTTTACGTCCACATAGCCGCGGCCTTAGGCCCAGCAGTTCGTTGAACTCCTGCAGCAATGATCTGGGCATTGAAAATTTTGTCATCGGGATAAGCGAGCTCATTTTGTGACTCACGAGCCACGCCACTATCGATGTAGGATCGAAGTGAGCGTTTTTGTCGACACGCATATCCTTGAAGATGAAAGTTATGTAATCCAGTGAGCCGCGGCCCTAGGCCCAACAGTTCAAATCTTGAACTCCTGCAGCAATGATCTGGATTCTAAATTTTCCTTGGGGTATGCTAGGGCCACGTTCAATGAGTACCGGCTGGAGGTTGAGACCTATGTCTCCCCAAGACCCTCCAGTCTCGGGAATACCGGCGTGAGCCATCGAAGAGTACCGTCTGTTGACAGCGTTATGTCCGCTAACACCGTCCTCAGTTTCGGGAATACCGACGTCAACTACACCACTTTCGATGAGTACCAGGCTGGAGGTCGAGCCTATTTTCTCAGGGGTGAGTCACGCCCCATAACTCCAGTACCTGGGAATCCCGAAGTGAGTTCGATGAGAACCGGCTGTTGACAGGCGTTGTGTCGCGAACGCTGTCCTCAGGCCTGGGAATACCGACGTGTAGCTTCGCCACTTGCGATGGACCAAAGGGTAAATGAGTACCTGATGGGAATTCCGCAGTGTGCCGTTCGAGGAGTACCGACTGTTGGACAGGCGTTAGCCATTGTAGCTATCTCTGTCCTCCAGATCAGGAAATGCCGACGTATGCTGCACCATTTTCGATGAGTACCAGACGGTAATACCGAAATGAGCTGTTCGAAGAGTAGCTACCGGCTGTGGACACACGTTATATCCGCGAACTCTGTCTTCAGAGCTGGGAATACCGACATGTAGCTTCACCATTTTCTATGAGTACCAGATGGGAATTCCGAAGTGTGCTGTTCGATGAGTACCGGCTGTTGGACAGGCGTTAGCCATTGTAGCTATCTCTGTCCTCCAGATCAGGGAATGCCGACGCATGCTACACAATTTTCGAAGAGTACCAGATGGGAATACCGAAATGAGCTGTGCGAAGAGTAGCTACCGTCCGTTGACAGACGTTATCCGCGAACGCTGTCCTCTTGCCTGGGACCACCGACGCGTAGCTGAGAATACCGATGCGTAGCCTCGCCACTTCGATGAGTACCAGATGGGAATACCGAAATGAGCTGTTCGAAGAGTCAGGGTTGCGGAGTCGGAGGGTTCAAGGTCCGACTCCGACTCCTGGCCCTCAAGAATTTCCGACTCCGACTCCTGGTCCTCAAGATTTTCCAACTCCGAATCCCGACTCTGACTCTTACGTCCAACTAGTAGATATATGATGTAAACATTAAACATGTCCAAATATTTTTGCTAATATAAACATACATCAAGTTAAAGATGTTATGTGTTTTGTACATATACAATGATATTTTGCATCATTTGGAATATTAAAGTGAGGACATGAGGACATTAAACAAATTTTGGTAAAACTTTTGTACCTGGTACACTATGTGAGGGGGGGGGGCATAATGTACAAGGTGAAAAAGTTCTACCCAACATTTTCTCAATGGCCTAATCACATAGAATAGGAAAATACATGGTAGCTATAGCTGTAAAAGAGAAATGTGCAAAAAAAATATCCACATTTACATTTTTTTTTTTTTAAATTTGTGACTGAAAATTTAGATTTGAATGATATTTGTTTATAAATGGCCTCCCGGAGTCGGAGTCGGACTAAAAATTCCAACTCCGACTCCTAGAGCAAGTGAGATTTCGATTCCGACTCCGACTCCCCCTCAAATCCTCCGACTCCGCAACCCTGCGAAGAGTACCAGCTGTTGACAGATGTTACCATATATCCGCGAACTCTGTCTTCAGAACTGGGAATACCGACGTGTAGCTTCACCATTTTCGATGAGCACCAGATGGGTATACCGAAATGAGTTGTTTGACGAGTACTGGCTGTGTACAGACGTTATATCAGCGAACGCTGTCCTCAGTTCCGGGAATACCGACGGGTAGCTTCATCTGTTTCGATGAGTACCTGAGAGGAATAACGAAGTGTGCTGCTCGAAGTGTACCGGCTGTTGACAGGCGTTATGCCCGCGAACGCTGTCCTCAGTCCGGAAATACCGATATGTCGCCTCGCCGTTTTCGAGAGGCAGACCGAAAGGGGCAGTTCGAAAGGTACCGGCGTTATGCCACTAGGTTTTCGCTGTCGTCCTATTTCCAGAACCGCCGACGTATGCTACGCCTTTTTCAAGGAGTAGGCTACCAGATGGGAAGACAGAAGGGAGCAGGTCGAAGTGGACCAGCTGTTGGGCAGATGATGTTTTAGCTTGAGCTGTCTTCCAAATATCAGAAAATACCGACGTGTAGCTTTATCACCTGCAAACAGTCCGGAAGAGATATCAAAGTGAGCACCTCAAATAGTCAAGCGGAATCAAGCCGCTGGCAATGAATACTAGAGGGAAGAGTTCGACGGGAGCGAAGTTACTCCTGACGGAAAGAACCTACCTCAGTGAAAAGGGTGCCTGCTGGAGACTAAGAAATTTTTGGCCTGGGAGTTATCTTGTCTCTCCAGCAGGACACAGTCCAGCACGAACAAAGCCTACTTCGTAGAAGGGGTCTGGTTCGAGGAATGCCGGCAAGAAGCTCTGACAATTGATATAAACAATCAATGATTCCTAGCTCAGTCTTTTCAACGTTCCTAAGCCAGTCGGGGCGGAATTTCGGTTAGATTAAATGGAGGCACCCCCTTTTCCGGGGGGAGACCTTCCCCATACGGAGAACTTATCCTGCGGGAACAGCCGACTAGACTAAGAAACTCCGCAAATTGCCTCTATATTCAGTAACTGAATAGACACTATCATTTACGACTTTAATTAAATCTGGCTAAGGTTGCCAGGGCAGGCATGTCTCACTATCCTTCGTGCCGATGACACATGCTGTGTGTTTCCTCAGAAGAGCTGAGGAAACTCACAAATGAGCAGAACTTTGGGCGTAAAGAGCCGTCGCTTTTCTCACGCGAGAAGAACCCATTGGTAAAAAAACGGAAAGATCCGTTCATCCAGAGGACGCGGTCCTGACTACGGACTGAACATCTGGACGAAAGGTACTTTCAACAGCAGAATAGTATATTAAATACTATCCAAGGCCTTCTAAGAAAAGGCTAAGTACAATATATATAAAAATTATAGTACTGAGCGCTACTGGGTTAGTAGCTCCGATTTGGCGTGATTGCGTCACATCCCAGAATTACGTCTTACCGAAAGAGAGAACGCTGGTGGCGAAGCTCCGCTAAGGGGTCGATTCTCCCTGATAACCCGCAAGACGATAAGGTAGAGTCGACTGGGTAAAGAAAAGAGGTTACAGTTTCTCCGGCCTATCTTACGATGACCTAGGAAACCTAATTTACAGAGGTTCAGGGTCCTAACCCTTGAGACACACAGGGTAAATTCCCAAGGACAAGGCTGAGACACAAGTATGCACTTTTTTATAGTACAGGGTTACCGAGATCTCTACGAGACCAAAGGTTCTCGCAGTGTAATCGGGGACGATTTTTCGTAGTCAAGGAAAATTACTTCAGTTTTGACTTTTAACCCTCGAGTACGAAGCTCTCGAGAGGCCTTCAAACCTGTCGACCTCCTTGGCTCGTCGACCTATACACAGAGCCAACTGCTCACCAGGCTTGTACAAGTAATAGAAAGGAAGCCTTTCCGTCATAACTCAGTCGAGACGGAGATCCACCGTTACTCGCAGCTTCTTAGTGAACCTTAGCAAACCGGGAAGTGCTGGTTTAACCTTCAAGGTCACACGACTCCAGATTACGTTCCTAATATCTCTCGGTACGTCTTGTACCGAAGCGGCTGATTATTTTTATGGCCCCAAGGTAGACCCAGACCCAGGGACTGTTTAGTCTCTTACTGGCGACTGGTCTACAGACAAGTTATGACTTATTACTCCGATGTCACTACGGAGTAAGAGGTATAAATGAACGACTAGAACAAGAATTACGCGAGAGATAGAAAGAACGCTCCGGAACAGGTCCGAGCTACTTGAATCTCGTGGCAGTAAGAGGTTTTACTTTTACTTCGCTCTTTCTCTCTTTAGCGAATTAGAAAAATTCAGATAAGGAGTGAGGCCCTTGATCTATCAAGAGCCGAGATAGTCAAAAGGACAATAGTTTATTTTTGACTAAGTCCATGGGTTTCTTGATCTCCCTTGCCTCTCCCTAAGGGAGAGATATAAGATATTTTCCCGTACGGTAAGAGCAGGCAAAAGCAGTGATACTCAAGCAGGAGGCTTCCCTTTGACGGCAGACTGCTATTCTTTCACTAATACACTGTAAACGGCTCAAACAGACCGAGCCTGAAGATATTTGCGAGAGACAAAAAATCCTTTATAATATTACAGCTCAGAAAGAGAGTGACAAGGTAGGTGAGAAAGTGTGGTAAGGGACTCGTGTAGTATACTGCAGAGATTCATAATCTAACAGTGGGTACGATCGGAGCTCATACAAAGGCAGTGGTATGTCCTGAATTCTGGTTTAGCAGTCGTAAATTAAAAGATTCTAAGATTGTTTAATAAGGCCTGCTCGCATTGCTTTTCCCTTTTAGTTACCTATATCTACAAAAATCAAACCTAAGACTGGTCAGGAGCTGACCAGTGGTTTTTACAATTTTAGGACTTCAAGCTGAAAGTGCAGCATTTAATAAGAAAGGTAACACTCTGAGGAAACCAACAACACACCGAGTAATGAATCGGATCTTACGATAAATCAGAGTCAAAATGGGGTTTATATCAGTGAGGTTTCTTAAATGATCAGTCAGAATCCAATGAGGATCGGTCTATAACAGCTCTGCATTCTAGCTGGGACAACGATATCCATTCGGTATCAGATCGATCAAACTCAATTCAGTAGGCCAAATCCAACGCCCCTGCCTGAAACTCCAGACAAATCAAGCCTCAAAAAGGCTTGAGTGCAGCCCCAGTGGAATGCTTCCTTAGTCTTTAGACTTGCATGTCTAAGACGTCGGTCGTAAGGCAAACTGCTTTAGCGGCGTTGGATCAGGCTTTTGGGTACATTTCGCATTTTTTGCTTGAGGAAAGCACTTTACAGAGCTCGTTTGCCTTATTTTCCGCTATTATGACGAGCAACACAGGGACGTAAAGGACACAACTCCACTTGACCCCATAATAATGTAATTGGGGCAAACTTAATTCAGCTTGCACAAGACGTCAACATGGTATAGAGAAAAGACCGGCTACATTCTAGACGAAGTTGCTCTCAAAGAAGTCAACATAGGAGGCACGCAACTTCAGCGATAGCTCCGGTAAATTACACTCTAAGCAGGGTAAGAGACTGAATGTAAAGTTGTTCTTCTAGGAAGATACGATCGGACGTAAACTTAGCTGCTCGATCCGAGGCAGTTTACGTTTACGCGAGCGTGTGGAGCATAGAGCGAAAGATCGTGGAGACTAAAACTTCCCGCAGGAACAACTCCTCGTTGTCCTCTAACGAACACAGACGGAGTTCCTGTCAGTTGAATAAGGCGGCTCGTTATATGAGGGCGATCGCCAATTTTAACTCTGGTAAAATGAAGTTAGTCGTTAATACAGGACGGTACCCTGACATAGATATATACTTCTAGAAAGTATTGAAACTTTCAAGTGAAGTCTTTGCCTCAGAACGGAAAGTCCGGTTGACACTTAGCATCAGAATGGAGGGCCTGGTTGGCAGTAAGCCTCAGATTGAATGACCTGGTCTACAGTCATCCTAAGCTCTTGTCGGGACTTAGGTTTTCAGAGGTTCCTTAGTTCCTGACGGCCTTGGGAACTTTGAAGTTTATACGTTATCCTTCATTTGGACTGGGTCCCAACTCTACCAGATACTGATGGGACTTATACGGATTGATTTCGTCTATAATGGGAAATCTTCTAAGATGTATAGTCTGAAAAAGACGTTAATTTCAATTCAGTTTGAATTAAATTCTGAACTTCTCCGAAATACTTGAAAGTTTGGGAGATTTTCTATTCGTTTTCCCCCTTGAAACCACGTAGAATTTTAAACTGGGGATAAGAAAAGGCTTGGATTTATGAGTTTTCAATCACAGAATCAGATTCGCTGTTTGAATAATCTGAAGGTGGAAAATTGTGAGTTTTCGTTTTCCTATAGCGGAGAAGAGAACCAGAGTCTAACTAGAAGTCTCGCTCATAACTCCCAGCTGGTCGACAGTTCTTGTGAAATTTGAGAGCTTCGTACAAGGCGAGGCTACACTGACATGCAAGCACGCTTAACTTCAGGTTTTTGGGAAAGGAGAAAGATTTTTAGACTTGATATATTTTCTTGGTTCCCTTTTGAAACTTGGAAAATTTTGGAACTTGTCTTTTGACACTTAGCCACTTAGCCTCAGATATTCAAGAAGGTTTTTAAACCTAGGGTATTTTTCGGGGTCCCCCTTACGAACTCGGAAAATTTTTGGAAAAGGCACACACCGACATAACGTCAGATACTGAATGGATGTTTGAACTTTTATGAATTCTCAGGGTCCCACAGTAAAGACTTAGAGAAGTTTTGAAGAGTTATGAGAACACTCTTACACCTACCTTCTGGTAATTTTCAAAAAGCAATTCCTATTTATACCTCGACGCGGGAGTATCACTCATCAGCCTTGGGCCTCCTTATTGAAACTAAGGCTTCAGTGCAGAAAGAAAGCGGTGGATACGCGCTTTGGGACGGGGAGAGTTGACTCTGGTTGATATCTTGAAAAGGAATGGTCGTTGGAAACTACTAACATAGGAAGTGATTAAAGTGATGATTGCTTACATAGTCTCGTGGTGAATGAGTTGAATACAGTGATTGTGGTATAAAGCAGATATGCTTGGTTCCCCTTTGAAACTTTTACTCTGAAACAGTACAGCTCTTTGGACTTAGAAATATTTTGGCTTTCCACTTTTGACACTTGGAAGTATTCTTAGGTAGTCCTTTGGGACTAAGCCTCAGATGCATGGAAACGGTTATACTTGGAAAAATTTTTGGGTCCCACCTTTGGGACTTCGAAAAATTTAAAGAAGGCCATTGAGTTTTTGCCTCTAATACAGTGAAGAGACTTGGAACGTTTTTTAACTGTGGTTTTGAGGGATAGGGACTTAGTCCCTTGTTGCTCAGTGCCTGTAGATACTTTGATTAATTTGAGAATTTGGAATTTGTGGAAAACTTTGAAAAATTTAAAAATTAATGTCTTACCCTGATCTGTATGAGTAAAGTCGCTCGCCCAGACGGGTACAAAAGACAAAGCAGACCGCTCCCTCAGGGTAACTCTCACAGGAGAGAGAGTTTTAAGATACCAGCAATTGGAGTTCGGTTGTCCACACAAAGGACAGAAGGGCCATAGATACGCAAGTGCGGAATCAGATCTCCTGTGGCTGGTCAATAATAAGACCTCCACCGACAGGAATAATAAACTTAGATGAGAGTAAGCTTAAGCACTTTAACGGCACCCTCCACATCAGGAGTCGCCCCAGAACCCTTCCCTGCTCTGCAAGCTACGCTGTGGGTAAGTCGATGCTATCCGACAGAGGTACTCTGCCGGAAGCAAGCCACTGCAAATAGGCTGAATGTTCCAATGAACAATTTTGCAGTGGTAAGCGAAAGGCAGAGTACCTCTGGAGGTACAACCGTCCCAAAGCCCATAGTTCTGTGCTCTTTAGTAGCGAGATGTTTCGCTCGTCGTCCGGAATGAGGCTGGGAGGTCGGGTGCCTGCCTATATAGCCATGGACAGTGGGGGAGGGGAGAGGGGCACAGAAAAAAGAACATGCACA
This sequence comes from Parhyale hawaiensis, assembly GCA_001587735.2. NCBI lineage: Eukaryota > Metazoa > Arthropoda > Malacostraca > Amphipoda > Hyalidae > Parhyale > Parhyale hawaiensis. The sequence goes on along the minus strand of LQNS02015106.1, from coordinate 26,437,597 downwards.
TGTTAAGTGTTAGCACCACAGTCTACACTAGATACTAGACTAAGTACAGAACAACTACAAACAAGATAGCTCTTATACTTACACAAAAGCATACCTTGCAATTTCGGCTAGGTCAAAAAAAAAAAAAAAACGGCAAGAGTACTTACCTGTCAATTAACAATAGTGTGGCGACTAGACCAGTCCTACCGACGTGGAGAAACCCGCGATGACGCGAGTTGTGGTGTTATCCGACATAGGTAGTCTGCCTTTCGCTTACCACTGCAAAATTGTTCATTGGAACATTCAGCCTATTTGCTGACGACCGAAGTAAGACTGATTGGTTGATAGTTGCTGGGACTCTTCTTATCCCCCTTCTTATGTATCGGTTGTAGAACAGTATTGTCCTAACAGGGTTTTGCTCCATAGACTTGTTCCGGGACAATCCAGTAAAGGCAGTTTGTTATTTATAATCTATCTTTTGATAGAAGGTCAGGGGTATGGCAATTCACTGAAGATGGTTGCCAGGTTGCAACGAGTTTTTCTCAGTGGCAAGCGAAGACAGAACACCTCTGGAGGATCAAACAGACTCAATGCCTCTTCAGTTCCGTGGCTTAGGGTGATGTTGACGTATTAGTGCGCTCGTAGTGTCAAATCAGGAATGGTGCTGCTGGGTTCCTGAGGTACCAGGTGGGCAGGGCATAAAGAAAAGATATAACACCAAAAGCTGTCTACAATGAGGTTATGCCTCGAAACGGTCTAACTGCCATTTAGACGCCCCCAGAGTTGGGCGCTGTCGCGGCTCTGCTGCTAACCTCTGTCAAAGATGTTTTGTCTTCCCTCGCCACTGAGAAAAATTAGTTGCTACACTATCCATTGTCAGTAGTGCTAAAAACTGCAATATAGCTATGCCATTTCACCCCAATACTTTGTTTTTTCCTATCATATAAAATATTTCTCCACCTAAAATTGAATAGAAGTCAATGAGTTTTCATGCTATGAAAAAACAAAGACAGTTTTGGAATCCTTGAAACATTCCTAACAAAACTAAAGAACCAGATTTTCCATTTTTGCCCATATTTTTATCACAGCTAAAAACTGACAATTTTGACTTATTTTTTACTATGTTTCAGTTAGTGATGTCAATTGCATACCAAAATGAAATGAAATAGAAAATCCCGCTCTTTAGTATTGATAGCAATGTTTCAAGGATTCCAAATCTGTTATTACTCTTCTTTCCAACATGGAAACTTATTTAGTTCCATTCTTTTGTAGACACTTATTCAGTTCTATTATTTTGAAATTTCAAACAAATATATATATATATATATATTTAGAGGGCCCACCCATAAAAAATAACAGCAGTAATTTTCTGATTGGGCTTTTTATTTTTCTGGTTTTGACTAAGCTTTTGATTTTTCCGGTTCTGGCTGCAGGTTTTACTGTTAAATAAGTCTCATCCATGTGGGCTTGATTTTCCATTAATAAAACGCAAGTTGTATAGCCGTAAGTTTAGTGAGAGCAAAATATCCCCCCTGCAAGATAAGGCCTGGATATCAATGTGGAATTGGCCAAATATTGAGCAGTACTAAGAAAATGTCGTTCAGTCATAAACATTTACCGAAAATGCTCAGGGCTTATTTTAACCCAGATACCAAGCAATTGGTGAACGTCAAGCAACAAAATTTGGCTGAAATGTATATTTATATTAATTCAAGATAAATAGGCATCTGCTCGCATTGAAGTTTCAACTGCATTGGAGAGATTTAGCTAAAGAAGCAAAGTGATTATGCACAAAAGAAATGAATACTTCAACCAAGACTGAGCTTCTCGAACAGCTAAAAAGACATTCAGATAAGAAAAATGTGCGACATAGTTTCCAACAGGATTAAAAACTCTTATATCAAAGATACTGCTTGTCATCTACAGTGCTCAGAAGAAGAGCAATCATTCTCGTATCAAAAAGTACCAAGCTAGTTTCGAATGTGAAGCGAGACTCAGAAAATGTAGTACTTCCACTTTTGACCTTATATTTCGGAAACTATACTGGTCACCGTTACTCCAAGGGCTGAATTTTTATGGCATCTCAACTTGTTTTTCTGTAGATGAATTTTCTACCAAAACTTCTTTTGGCGAAATCTTATCATTGTTACTACTTGTAGCTACCTACTAACTTTGCTATAAAACATGTGTCTTCCCTGCAGAACGGGTCTTTTATTTAATGATCAAATTGTGTTCAATACCAATTACAGTCAGGGCGGAAGAATATCTGCCCTGTAATCTAACTCATTACTTAGAATCCATTTAATATTCAAGCAACCTCAAGAAATTGAAGGTTGATCAATTCATTTCCTCATTTCCTTGAATTTTTTCGTTGTATCAAAGATGAAACAGCAAATACATTGCTGCAGTGTAGTGAAAATGAAGATCCACTACCTAGTGAAAAGTTTATGGAACTGGAAGCCATTGGCTGGTAAATCCTTCACTTGCCATATATGTTACAGGTATATTATGCTTATGAAGAAAACGTTCATTCACAATGAATTATCTGGCCAATGTATTTACCAGGTGAAGTATTTACAAAAATTGCATTTACAGTGAACTAAAAAGGTGTAATCTCTGATGAAGAAATTCAGCCCACGAATAGAAAAGTATTAGGCCTAAAGATTTATCCTGAAGTAGGGTACCAGTAGCTACAATAAACTGAAGGGTCAACATTTTTGCATTACCATGAAATCTACATATCTATATAAATGATTGAATAAATACCCCTTTCAAATGGTGAAAGAGCAAATATAAAGTCAATGAACTCACCATGGTCAGCTAGCTTTGAGTAAAACTCTGCACGCATCACTGTAGTTATATAGTAGTGTGCATCATTTGGAGGTTCAATTTTGATAAACTGTACAAGATAAGAAACTTTCTCAGGAAAAAGACGTGTACTTTTATATAAACATACATAGCTACCTACATTTTAATGTGTTTTTCTATTACCGAACTAGTGTCAGCTACTCAATTTTTCTGCCTGACCCGGTGTGTGACTAAGATGTGTTTATTGATGAGTGGTCATATTGAAACTAGTAACTGATGCTCATAACAGGTTGATATGCTGCCATTACTAACTGGGGTCAACCTCATTTCAGAAGAGTTGGGTCCACCAAAGGTAGATATCTCAGCACCTCCTCCTTATAGCGAGTTGGAAGATGCCTCAGCTATCGCTACTACTGAAGGTACAGTGCCTCCCTGTTAATTATGAGCTGAGATTTTATAATTGTAGTTTAGTCAGCACCCGCACCTCAAAAGATGCGAGCGGCGGCCAGACAAAGCCCAAAGTCAGGAGCCACAGGCAAATGCTTGGAGGGAGAGATACTGCAGAGGGCCTAGAGAGGCCTTTCCATGCAGCTACTGGTAATCAGGGTTGCGGAGTCGGAGGGTTCAAGGTCCGACTCCGACTCCTGGCCCTACAGAATTTCCGACTCCTGGTCATCAAGATTTTCCGACTTCCGACTCTGACTCCTTGGTCCAACTAATAGATATTTGATGTAAACATTAAACATGTCCAAATAATTTTTGCTAATATAAACATTACCGTATCAAGTTAAAGATGTTAGGTGTTTTGTACATAGCTATACAATGATATTTTGCATCAATGGAATATTAAAGTGAGGACATGAGGACATTAAACAAATATTGGTAAAACTTTTGCACCTGGTACACTATGTGAGGGGGAGCATGAGGG
>LQNS02015106.1:26413451-26424665 GCA_001587735.2 Parhyale hawaiensis | reverse complement strand
GCTAACATCGAAAAGAAGTTCAAGTACATCACACACCTTAATAGATGCCTATTATTTATGAAAATAAACTTCACGGCACGTAAATAGTCTATTTACATAGTGTTTTCAGAGTATGCATCAACATGCAACACCATCACTGAGCATCACCCTTCGCCCCTCCCACTGTGGCCTGTGACCTGCCACGCCATTGGCTGCCTTGAGACTGTACTTACTGAAAGGTTCAGGAAAAAAAAATTCGCCTCCCGGCGAGCTTTGCCTCGTACCTAATTATGCCCATTACAAATGTAGTTAAAAGATTTTATGATGAAATGAATTTATTGTAAAAAATAGAAAGTTACAGAACAAACTTTCAGAAAAAAAAAACTGTCTGCAGGGGGTGGGTGTTGCTCTCGACTTGGTGCCGCTGAGTCTGGTGACCTAGTCCCTGGAGATCGTTCCAGGTCAGGTGTACTCACCCGCTACCTGGTGTTGGTATGGCCTTGGCATGGCGTCCTGCGTCCAAGTCCGCTTTAATACCTCGCACGCAACAGCAGGGGAGAGAAAGAAAAAAAAAATCAGCTCAGTAACTTTCAATGCACCTACTTTGGGAAAAAAAATTCAGCTCAGTAACTTCCAATGTAGCTGATTAAAAAAAAATAGAAAAGAGAGAGAAAAACATGCATTGTTCTGGACGTGTTTCACCCCAGCATGGCTGTGCGGGGGACTTCGCTCGTTGCATTGGTACGGTTCATCACCCTGAACTTGTTGAAAAAAAAAGAAAATTTGAGCTTCTTCAATACGTTGCCCTGGACTTGTTCCGCCCCAGCTATAGTGGGAACCCAGCTTCTTGCCCCGGCGTAGGCTCTGTCCATCGCCCTGAGCTTGTTAAAAAAACCTTGAGTTTCTTTTGTTCGTTGCCTTGAGCTTGTTCCGCCCGACTAGGCACCCGGGAACTCGCTCCTCCTCATCCTTTGCCCTGAACTGGTTTCACCCTGGTTTTGCTGGGAATTCTGCTCTGTGCGGTGTCTTTTGTTAAACTGCGAGAGACCTTGGGGAAAACCCCTGACGATGGCTACCTGCATCTCTCTTCAGTGGGTTTCTCGCTAGAAAGATACGCTAACGCAACCTAATAGCTCATTCATATAACCAGATTGTATGGCAACAGAAACAGACTTCATGTGCCAACAAAGGCGTTGACCAAGGCGTTCAGTGACCGAAGGGTGGCACCGCGGTTGAAAACTGGCAAACTCAAGCCTCAAACGAATCCATGCCCCTTCCTACTTTGCCATGAACTCATTTCGGCCGGCGATGCCGGACCCATCTTTTGATTTGAACTTGTTTCGCCCCAGCTACGCCGGGAGCCCTGTGCAGCTTTGTGTCCCATGACAAAAGCGAAGAACTGGTACTGATGCTCTTGGCAAGTACTACCTCGCACCTTACCTTAGCGGTGGCCCCGCTAGGAATACGTGCAGGATCTCTAGCCTACCGTGATCTTGAATCGGTTTCGCCCGGACAAGTCGGAGAATCTCCCCTCCACACCTTGATCTGTACTTTCGGTGGACCAGCTATGCTGGGAGCGCTTCCCAGCTCTTGTCTCACGATAATTGTACTATGTTGATAGTGATGCGCTTATCATTCACTACCTCGCTCTTTACCTCAGCGGTGTGCCCCCAATCGTTGTCCCGATCTGGTTACGCCAGAAACGTCTGATCCTCATCGTTTGCCCTGAACTGGCGTCTCCCCAGCTACGCTGGAATGCTGTACTGCTTGTCTCTCGCGACGAAATACGAAGACTACTAGTGATAGGTACGCTTTGCACGAATTACCTCGCGCCTGGCCCCAGCCGTGTCTCGCGAGAAACACAAACATTAACTCTTACCTACCGTTGCCCTGAACTGGTCTCGCGTCGCAACGCCGGAAATTCTTCTCTCCACTTTGTCGCACTGTACTTGTGCCGCCCTAGCTACGCTTAGGGCGCTGCTCAGTGCCTCGCATCAGACAGCTAGAAACCACTGGATACCCAATTCTTCGTTTCATCGACACGCCACTAGGAACGGTACTCCAACCTAAGGGATCAATCTACGATGTAGATAACCCAGCAGTGGTTTGTCTTACAACACCTAAAATTGTTCTGATGAAGTTATTTCTTTGACCGAATAGTCTCATGTCAGTTACGGACTGGCAAGCCTAAGCTACGAAGGAACATATCTCGTTACGAATCTCTCCTGGACCTCTTCGCCCGGCTTTGCTGTAAACTCTCGGTCTTCCGCCTCAGAAGCAAAACCTTTAACGTTAACCCGGCTGTAGCCATTGCACGACTGTTTGGCGGTTTTTCCCAGCTGCAAAACCCCATTGCTAACACGACCACCGTTCCACAGCCCATATGTCTTTAACCCAGGGGAGTCTGCGTCACGCTATCGTGTCAAACATTTCTGAACCTGAAGATCTCTAATCTACTTTCAGTACCCTCGCACTCTAGCAGCTCTGCCCCAGATTAGTTACACAGTAGCCCCTACGGCTGTGTTCATACTCAGGACACGAACCACGTCCTAGTATCTTGAAGATACCTACATATAGCTCAGGCAGGGTGCTGGCATTATCGAGACACCAGTCCGGCCACCCGTTAAGCTGTATTAACTCGCCCATGTTCTGTGGTGTCCACAGACCTGTTCCCGGAACAAGACTTAGGCAGTTGTTTTCACTTCTGGAGCTTAAAACTTCACTCATGTATCTCAGATCTCTCGTCTTTTATGGGCGTCCTCCCCACTTCGCTACTACAGCTCACCCGATTACCCTCTAGGATTCATTGCAGCCAGTCATGTCTATGCAGGTAGGTATTCCTTCACGACCGCGACATATTTATCGGCGTGTTTTCGCTATCGCCCATTTATTTTGTGACCGCGCCTTCTCCACAGCGCCAAATGTCTTCAAAACGACTCTGCAGAAAAAGACCTTATTCTGTCGTGTTTTGAAAGCTGCCGGCCACAGCATAACAGCAGCTCACTACAAATTTCCCACATTTGGCCCTTATTAAGAAATGGATCGAAAGAAAAGCATCGCAAAACATTGTGAAAGTAGAAAAATGTTTCAGTAGTTGATTGTGTGATGAGCCACTATAATACCTTATATGATGAAAGTAAATATCATTAACTTGTATGCTAAGGTTCTGTTTTCATTATGTAATTGCCGTATACGTAATTGTCTGTATGTGTTTCTTCTAATCCGTGTTAGTTTTGAAACACTCAGTATAGATATAGCTATGTGAATTATATACCTTTAGATTTCGGAACATAATTAACAATGGTTACCAATCTTTTAACTTACCCTTTCTAATATTTTATTAGTTATCACCTGAAGAAAAAAAAAATTCTCTTGAACAGTTCAGCAAAGAAATCACTCAACTTTTAACCAGAACTTTTAATTTTGCTCGTTATTTGGAGAAGGCGCTCTTTGACGACGGCGGTTGATCTTGGAACGAAGAGTGCGCGGTCGTGGAGGAATATCTGTACAAGATCAAGTTCCCTCGTGCTGTGGGGCTCCCCAATGCCCTCATAATAATCTTGCCAAATCCACACTTTATCTCTTATTTCCAGAGCCGACTTACCAAATCTGCTCCTACTCTGCACAGCGGTGAGTCTACCTTCCCCCCTGTCATTAACGAACCCGCGTGCTTCGCACGAAGTAAAGTTACCCTCTTTGCCTCTCAGTGAATGAAAGCCCTAGACTTCTGTCACCTAAACAACCTGTCCGTCAGGAACCATCCATCCTCTAATGGTCATGGCCCCTGAGGCAAGCAAAACTCTGTTCTAGCAGAAGTTGATGGAGGGTCATCACCGCCCTTTACCTCGGGGCCTCAAGACCAAAATAATGTCATGCCACCAAGCCGTGAATATACTTACCATCTGTTGTTCCAGCCTATATGGGCTATCTACTTCAGCCATCACTTCTTGGCCTCAGCTCTGCTAGGAGATGTTTTTTCCACTTGTGGGCTCTGCAAGCGTTCTTAATTCAGGCACTCATGTTCGATCCCAGGCTCCTATTGGACGCCCTAACTTCTAAAACCCCCGTGACCTTTGTCTCGGGCCTCTCGGCCCAGAAGCTTGTCCTCCGAGTCCCTACCCCCTAGTCGGGCCCTGCAGGAATCTGTTGACCTTACACTGTTACCCTACTATTTACCCTGAACACAGTCTGGTAGAGACCAGTATTCTCGGTTCTAAGGAATCTGTTCTCTGCAGCTCTTCATAAGCAAGTACCTCCTGGAGTCTGGTACCCTAAAGTCGTGAAAACTGATTTGTATTTAACAGGCTTAAACTAGTCTCTGCCTTTACATTCTGGTCTCTGGTCGCGTCCTCATCCATATTTTACCCGTTCGGGCCGTGGATAATAGGTCCTGCACGGTGTCAAGTGAGCTGGAGATGAGAAAATATGCTTGTGACAAGCCAAGGGCACCAGAAGACCCCCTTTTTCTCACCATAAGCGAACTCGACACCGGGAATGCCTCCCACCTCCCCGTCGCGACCAGTTGATTGGGTGGACATGGAGAGGTGAGCCAACTCCAACCCCGAGGTAGACGTCAGCCGGCTGACTGGCGGGGTGGCTGCCGCGCCACCTGGCTGAGGGCTGCGCTGGCTCGGCTGACCGCCGCCCAGCCTGGCGGAGCTCGGTAGCAACTGTCGTCGGCCTGGCGGATGATCTGAAAAATTTATCAAAAAGGAATATAATGATTCATCCCTATTCCCCCATTTAAAGCACTTATAGAAAAAATCAGACTAAATAAAATTGTTGCGATGGTAAGAATTCTCATTTGTGAAGGGGATCAGATGTATCTGAAGGGCAGTAGGATCCTGTGGGCGAAAAAGTTCGCCTATGGTGAGAAAACAGGTTGTGTTCCGGCGCCCTGGGCTTGTCACAAGCATATATCTCAGAATTTATTGACAAAAAGAAAAATTAATTGAAACTTTCTGTACTGTACAGCTGATATTTAATTACTATCGTTATTTCAAGAATTACGGCAGCTATATTCTTCATTAGGTGCTGTTTTTCTTGAACGTATTGATTTATTGTTTTGCAGTGGAGCTGATGCTAGATATGTTCTTTTTCTCCCGTAATAATTACTGTATGGTTTATACGTGTAACCAGTGTGGACGTCATTATTCGAAAAATCGGCTTCGTTATTTTGTTCATTAAAAAATTAACTTCGATGGCAGTTAGAGATTAGATTAGATAGGCGGCAGTAGACGAACCAAGCGGCCCATTCCCAAAGAGACTCCGGAGCTTACACCCCGGCCCTCTATAAGCTATTGCCGTTATGTTATTTGGATGTAGAGGACTGGGGAAACGAGAGGAGAAAAAAATGGAAGCTGAAAGAGAAAAAAAAAGAAAGAAAAAATGAAAAAGGGGAAGAAAAATCTTCGCCAAAGAGATGTTCATGAACGCACACAAGCTCGATCGATGGCCGCTGATATGCGGAGCTTAAATACATAGATGAAGCGGAAGTGAGAAGAAGTCAGCTTAAAATGGCCTGGGAAGCTTTGGCCATTGAGTGCTTGAGACTCGTGGAGGATGTCTCTCCTAATGTATGTCAAGACGATTTTTAAACGAGTTGAACGACTCCGCACCAGCAACGCCGGAAGGGAGTCTATTCCAAATGCTGACTATGAAATAGGGAAAGAACGGCTGACTAAAGGTTGTTCTTCGAGCTTTTATGCTTGAGTTTTTGACCCTTGTTTCGCAAGCGATCATTAAGGTCTCTTTCAAAGAGCCCCGTTGTAGGTACATCGTTGAAGCCGTTCAAATACTTGAATGTTTCTATTAGTTGCCCCCTAAGACGTCTTTGCTCGAGAGAGATCGGACCCAGTTCTTTTAGGCGACGTTCTTACGACTGGTTTCTCAGCTGAGGTGTCAATTTCGTTGCTCTTCGTTGGACTCTTTTCATATTGTCGATATCTTTACAGAGATATGGCGACCAGAATTGAACAGCAAATTCTAAGTGTAGCCTCATTAATGCCTTGTACAAGGGAACAATGATGTCCTTGGACTTGTATTCGAAGTTTCTGGTGATGAATCCGAGTACTCTGCTTGCCATATTCACACTCTTGTCAATTTGCTGACTGTGTTGTAGTTTGTTTGTAATAGTGATTCCTAAGTTACGTTGTTGGGTTACAGTAGCCAGTTCCGTCCCATTCATTTTCAATGAGGTGGAAGAGTTCACCAGCCCTACGTGCATTACTGAGCATTTGTCGACATTAAAGTTCATCTGCCACGTTGCCCTCCATTCCATGAGGTGGTCAAGGTCTTGTTGGAGCTCAGCTCTTTTCGTTGGAGGATGACATAGTTTTGTATCATTGCAAATTTACTGATTTTACTACGGATGTCAAGATCGAGATCATTGATGTAAATTTAGAACAGGAGTGGGCCAAGCACGCTACCGTGTGGAACCTGTGAAACCTGTGTCCCGTCACTCGACTCTCCTTCAAGCTGCACTCGCTGCTGCCGACCCGTAAGCCATGCCTTGATCCATCGTAAATAATCACCTTGGATGCCATGGGCTTCAAATTTTTCATTAGCTGTTGATAGGGGACTTTATCAAAAGCGTTTTGGAAGTCGAGATACAGAAGGTCAACACCCTTTTCTTCATCTTTAATATCTGTAACTTTTAAGAAAAAGTCCAGTAGATTTGTTAAGCAGCTTCTTCCCTTTCAGAAGCCATGCTGAGTGTCAGATATGAGCTGCTGCATCCTCACGTGATCAGTGATGCGCTTTTTCAAAAGGCGTTCGATGATTTTGCTGACGACCAAAGTAAGACTGATTGGTCGATAGTTGCTGGGGCTTTTCTTATCCCCATTCTTATGTATCGGTATTACATTAGCTAGTTTCCAATCCTACAGTGAGATTCTGCCTCACCAAGACGCCCCCTGGCATCCTAGTGTTAATCGGTCAACTGTTAAGAAATGTAACAGAAGTTAAAGTTTGACTTTGTAATAGAAAGAATGCAAAAGCAACCAAAAATACTTGCAGATGTATGCGGTGATTGCACACGCAAACTTCCCATTTCTGGTCTCTCGTCAATTTCCTTTTGGGCAAATGCACCCAGATAGATCCAAAGCAGCCAATTATATTTGCTGACTGCTGGGAAACCTCGAAACAGGCGATCTTCTAACGATATGGAGTTTTTTTTTACCATTTCAGACCCCTATTCCCAATGCCGCTTTACGCGAAAATTGCGTCGTATCTTCCAGCACCACCCTGTAGACCAGGAGTGGGCAAACTATGGCCTGCAGGCCACGTCTGGTCCGTTAGTCTGTTGAATCCGGCCCTCTGAAAATTTTAGGTTCTGAGATATATTAGCTCGTTTTAAGCACTTAAGCCTACTATATCTACAGCAAAATTTTATTTTTATAGCCCACCAAAAGTGAATGTAAGTGTTAACACTTAACGGTAATTCCTTTTTTTTATTCATGTTTGATATATGTGTATTGAGTGCTGGCTCGACCCATCTGTCAATTTTTTAAAGTCCATGTGTCCCCTGAGTCAAAAAGTTTACCCACACCTGCTTTACACAGATCCATTGCTCCGTTCACGGTGAAAGATGTGCAGAGCGCGCTGCTTCGGCGCGGGAATGCCAGTGGCGCAGGTCCAGGCGGTCTCATTATTCGCTTCCTGCCAATTCTGCGACCAAGAGCTCTGGCTTTGAATCGTACAGTCGCTCCCTCCCCCTCCAATCCTCCGCCCCTTGTGCTAGCGCTGGGGGAGGGAGACACAAGAAATCGAGCTACAGTGTGACATTGCCTCGCCAAGACGCCCCTTGGCATCCTAGTGTTGTTGCTAGCTGGTTGCCTCCAGAGGGCGGAGCTTGAGCACCACCCTCTTTTTCCAATCCCGCAGACAAGTGTTGCAGGCCCCTGTCTACATTACCACCCAAGTGGGGCTGCGCCTCATTCAGACCAGAATCATTAAGGGACCCAATAGGGAATGGTTTGAGTGAAATGCAGTGGGTTGCACTGCACCACTCGTCACTGCATTTGAGGAAAATTTAATTGCACCTCAGTTCTGGTGGGTCAGCGCAGCTAGTTATGTGCAGTTACTGGTCAGATTCTCTAGGAAAGTGACCGTTAAGCAACAAGTAGCGTGTGCTCTACCCCTGAGAAGCGAGGCAGGCTTGAAGTATGATTTACAAACCCATCACATTCCCGGGCGGATGGCGTCCTAGGGCATTACCATTGAACGTGGAGACTAGATTCTCAGCTACTGTGGCTAAGATACAGTAAGTGTAAATGCCCTAGCGGGTCAACCGTTGCAGCTACAGCCTTCATTTTGGGCTTGCTAGAATCGTTATGAGTTTTGCTACAAAAACTGAATTGTTTTAGTTTCAGTTTTCTTTCATCTCTATTGTTTAAAATTTAAAAAAGATAGGTACACGAATAAGTTTTCTGTACTTGCCGCCGTTTAACTCCAACAGTAGCTACTAGCCAGCATATTGTAAAAAGTGAATTTTTATGCTCAGAGAGTTGCTCTAACTCATTTAAGTCTCAAAGCGGTAGAAGTTTTTGTTTTCTCAGCAGAATTTGTCAAAGTGAGAGCAAAAAATAGCGAAAAAGTACTAATTTGGCTCTATTGAGCACTCCTTTCCAGCGCACTAGAGAATTTGAAAACGGCTCAAATGCACTGAGTTGTGGTCCTGGGGTAGCTATAGTACTCGTTCTAATCCAATTCATGTGTGGTTTTAAACTTTTTTTTTTTTTCTTTTTTGAAAAATAAATCGACTCATCATCAATTTGCATCATGTATTTTATTTTTAAACACACATTCCTTAGCAATGATTGGTTTGAAGATTCCTACTCCACGAGTCAAATATCGAGAACAAGTTCCAAACATTTAGCGTCATTTTTTATCATCAACCAAGGACTAGCTGCTATTATCCAGGACGTGCGCAGCCGGATTCCTGACGGCGTTAGAAGAGGATAGCTTAGTGTGTGACAAGCAGTGTAGGCGCCTGAGGCCATGTTTGAATTTGATATTATTTGTTTCGAGGCAGATTTCGAAGTTGGTGAAGCGTGCCTGAGATTGTCACAGACAAACCCATTTTGTGTTTCCCATTGACCTTCAGTGCGTTCAAAAACGGCGTTAGTTTACCACTGGGTAATATACTTCATCATCCCAACAACGGTTTGAAATCTCATACTAGGTTCGACGAATTGATAAAGAGCTTTTATATTGATATTATAAATGATCTTGTGCCTTTTTTGCTTTGAAATACGAGTTTTAGCCGGACTTAACGTATATTATTGTTGGAGGTTTGTGGCCACCTTATCGAAAGCCAAGTTGCTGCAGCAGACTTTACAAAATGAATTATAGTTAAACCTTTGTAATTACAAGCATCCACATGAACGAACAAACTGACATACGACCAAAAACTTACCAAACTTCCGCAAAGAAGTGGCCTTGCAGTCTGGGTTGTTCTCAGCACCCCGCCAGAAAATACAACAATTGGACCAGTCTATACTTCATCTACCAAAAGAAACGCATTCTTCCGCTGCAGTGTTGGATTTTATAAACTTTTTTTTTACCGCTTGATTCTTTTCAATAGGTGAAGTGAAGTTGCTACCTACTGCAGCTTGCGTTTGCTTAGCAGCACCAAAAGACTCTGAGCTGTTCATAACTACATTTGGGGTGTGATTGAAGAGCAAAGCATTGATCATTCATAGATAATTGCTTCTGTGATTAAAGTTCCAACTGTCGTGTCAAAAAACCACGTTCTTCTCCATCTCGGTGTCCACATAGGCTGACGTGTGACTGTGTGAGCTAGAAAATGATTGACAACATTCTCTGGATCCTTCTTTCGAACGAGGTGTCTAATAAGTTCATTGCTAAGCAGACAGCTTCGATTCGTCGAACCGCGTAGGAGATTTCAAACCATTGTTGGGATGAAGTTTATTACCCAGTGGTACACTAATGCCGTTCTTGAACGCACTGAAGGTCAGTGGGAAATACCAAAATGGGTTTGGCTGGGACAATCTCAGGCAAGCTGCACTAATTCAATTTTCTATAGAAACTGATGCACAAACCTTTCTTCCAATCTTGAAATATTCAAATTCTGCTACTGCTGTAGGTCACATTCATGTTTCGCCCTCAGGGGCATATTGTGGCGGGCCCTTTCCCTGCCACAATATGTTTGGGCATCACGCACCCAAGGGTCCCGAGTGCCTTCTCCGCAGGGGATGTAGCATCTGGCCGCAGTTCCTGCTGAGAAGGTTAGTTTTGTAGAGTTAGGTAGGTTCTCTATATTTATTCCCCCTTCTGTTCCGCGAGGTGGGCCGCCGAATGGTGGTAAGCGACCCATCCCATGGGACTCCTATCTGCTCACGTGTGGGGACCACGGAAGGGACCCCCGCACGAGTGTTCAATTTCTTCTGTTTCTTCTCTTCGTTTTTCGTCTCCTTCTCTACGCCGCACGGCTGAGCGATTTCGTTCGACCGAGCTGTGTGGAGTTGGAGATGCTCGCGCCGTATTTCCTGCCAGACATGGTGCACCTGGCCAACATTGTTCTAATAGAACTCATCTGAGTTCGACTAAACTCCTTAACTATATCTTACAAAATTGGATCGCTGTTATATAGTCTTTGTATCAAATACGGCGGGAAAACCCACAATATAATAATAACATTCATGTTTGAAAGCGTTCAATGAAGTAGTTTTGTCCTTAGAAGAAAATATCTGAGTTTTGAGTCTTCATCATCAAGCAGGCACATTGAAGACACTGGGAGGGTTCACAGGCCGCGTAGAACCAACAGGTAATTTGATCAGAGGAGGGTCAGCACTTCTACTTGCTTTTCTCACAAATGAACTTGTCTAGATATACTACCTACACAGTTTCCAAAAGGTGGAGGTACATCAAGCAACTTTTGTCTCTTAGAGTGGTCTCTCGGCAATTGAAACACCCGGCACCTGTTATCCTTATTGTAATTCACCTCACACTTGTTCTGGATTTTGAATACACAAAATCAGCTATGATATTTGTAAATCAACACAATCATTTCGAAATCTGCATCGAAACAAATAATATCCGATTCAAATTTGGCCACAGACGCCTAGATTGCTTGTACCTCCACTGGTTGTCACCTTGAAGTAATTAACGAGGAGGAGGGAGCGCTACAGACCAGCCCTTCACTCATAAGTGAAGCCAACTACGCTACCGAGGCAGGCAGCTACCGAGGCATAAAAATAACGTATAACATAG